>WAAG01070831.1:81451-166015 GCA_013390105.1 Tichodroma muraria | reverse complement strand
CATGTATCATGATCTGTCTCTGTAGGTAGATGTATGGGCACACCTCAAGTCTCCATTACAGTTGTAAAAGGATTATGGTCTGTCAGATTGTGGTGGAGGCTTTTTTATCTGTTAAGGTCAGATCTCTAAATTCAGAGCATCTCTTTTGCAAAACAGCTTCCATCCCAATCTCTCCCAAACCAGTTTTAGAGACTAAAAGGCAAGTATGGTTGGTGGAAAAATTATAGCCAATTGTGATGGGAAACACAAATAGCTCATTAGTACTGTGAGTCTAAAGGGGCCACGCAGCAATAGCAGAATTGCTGGACTTTAGTCCTAGTCTGTAGTGTAGACTTTCCTCCTCTCGCATCCCGTATGCTTCTGCTCTGTCCATTGGTTTTCTTTCCTAGTGCTTAAAGCACTTCTTTCATTGTCCCCAGAAAAGTGCTAGAGGAGAGCAGAACTCTGGGCTGTGGGCCCAGTGGGGGTACTCAGGTCCTGACTGGAGAAGTGATTTTGCTGCAACAGGAGTAGAGAAGTTCCATTGTTACCTTGTTGTGGGGTGAAGTTGTACATTCTCAGGTCTTAAGCTGCTAATCAACGAGGCTGGGTCCATTGGGATGAGAAGGGGCAGTGAAGGGAGGGGAGTTTTAGCTCACACCTCCTCATACTTCACTGAGACCATGGCCAAGTGGTTTCAGTAGTTATTGGTATTGATACATCAGTATGTTAAGTATTTTATGTTAGTCTCTATATTGATATGTTGCTGTGTATTTCATTGGTGTACACGTTGTTAGCTTAAACACTCCAGGGCCAGCTGCAGAGTTTTCAACTGTCTCATCTGTGAAACTTCTGCTGCAGGTTTTTCAGTGCACAGCAAGGCAACATCCTAACATCAAGTCTAGAACAAATCAGGAAGAATTTTCAAGAAAGTTCTTTCCTAGTGTTCTCTAACAAAGTTGATGGGCCAAATGTGTCAGTCTGCATTTCCTGGAGAAAAAAAATCCCTCCAAAATTAAGAAGTGAGGCTTGGCAGCCAGCATTCTGATCTATTCTTGCAGTCACTACAAAAATAATTAAATGTATTGTGGGAAGCAGGTGCCATGAATACTGATGGATGGACTGGAAAAGGTGTATATTGAAGCAGATAGCTAATGTTGCTTTACCTCTTCAGCAGATGATGGAATCAAAATTGCTCCAGTTCATTTTGGCTGTAAATGTCCCACATGAAGCATCATTCCCTTCAGAGTCCTTGGAACTTTATCCTAAGTAAAGATTTTTACTTTTTTGGTTCAGAGTTTCTCGTGGCTATAGATAGTGTGGTGATTTGTTAGTTTGCAGAAGACTTCTCATTGCTTGGTGCCATTCTGCAGCCAACAGCTGGCATAGCAGGTTGTTTTGTGGGTTTTCTTTCTTGATGCTGGACCACTTAACACAAAGACAAAGAGAGATACTTAAATAAATGTACAACTTAAGGTAACTGTTAATGTATTTGTGTATTGCAGAGCTAAACGGGAACAGGAGCTGCAACATTTAACAAAACAGAAGGAAGATGAAGCTCTAAAACTGCAAATGCAACTTCAGAGACAGAGGGCCATGAGACTCTTCCATGAACGACAGCTGGCCTTACTGGAAGTTGTCCATGCCAGTATGATTTATATTGAACTATAGCAGAAGATGAAAGTGTCTGGGTCTCCTTAGGAAAAAATTTCCCCAAATCTATTTCCCAATCTTGCATGTCTATTTGCACTGTAGTCTTACTATCTCTTTTCCTGACCCAGTTATCTGAAAGGGAATGTGCTAATTCCCCCAGGGCTCAGTAACTACTGATCAAGATCTGCTGCCTTCAAAATTGTGCAGGAGAAAGGGAGAGCCCATTTTCTTGTGTTACAAAGCTTCATTGTAGCTGTGATCTGCAAGACCTGACCCAAAGCTAGGAGACCTTGGGGGAAGAGGGGCTTTTAACTGAGAGCATCCAAGTTTTTTGGTACTATCTAGTTTGAGGATTAACAATGTAAATTGTTAAGAGAACCTAACCCACAGTCTTGTAACTGTGGATTTTTGTTACCTTTGTAGGTCAGATGAATAAATATATGCAGGAAATGGAGGAGAAATCAGCATTAACTATCCAGAGATTCTGGCGAGGGTATAGAGCAAGAAGAACTTTTCATCAGCAGAAACAATCTCTTAAGGAGTATAAGGCAGCTGTCATCATTCAGAGAGCAGCAAGTATTTGCACTTTGTTCTAACAGTAGATAGGACTGAGCAGATTATTATGAAGCCTCATAAAGCTCTGTTTATTCTCTTACTGTCAATGTAATCATAATTTATTAAAAAATTACTTGGGGGTGATAGTCTAGAGCCACAAGTTGCTTTAAAGGGTTAAACCTTGTATAGGTTACAAAGCCTAATACAGTACTGTAACTAAAATATAAAAGCTACTTCTTTGAAACCCAGGATTGGAATGTCACCATACTACAGATGAGTCAGTAACTTATTATGAATGTTGTTACTTACTATTTAGTGTTCATGCTGACCTTGTATGTTGTCTTTTCAACATCATAGCTGCATTTAGGCCTTAACAGATGCAGTACTGAAACATTTTTACTGATTGTTTACAAAGTGGGAAGACAAATTTCCTCTCTGTGATTGTCATATTCTCATATGTTCCTTACAAAGGCTTGTAAATTCTTGGAGAAACGAAGAAGGAGGAGACCTCTCTCTCCTTGGAAAGAACCCAAGGGACTGACTGTTGAGCAGAGACTAGCTTTGCAACAGAAGGTGGATGACTACATCAAATTGCATCCGGTCTGTTTCTTAGTCATTTCATAATTTGCATTAATGATGCAACATAAAATACTGTAGGGATGAAATATATTCAGCTTCATAAATTATGATCAAGATAATCCATTTGAGGTATGTACGTATTAACCCTTCTTGTTTGACAGCAAGGCACTAGCATATTGGGAATTTTAACCATTAATCTAATAAAAAGTGTCAAAGCAAACTGTAATTGGAAAATTTATATACAAGATGATGGATAATTTTGAAGAGAGTTGCAGAGGAAGCAAAATTATGAAGTTAACAATTACGAACAGCATTTGCATTCCTTGTTTAGGCATTATTCTGCCCCCAGAAGTTTTAAAATAACCGGCTCCTAATGGTAACAAACTTATTTTCCTCCAGGCTTCCCAAATGTCAGAAGAAACAAGTAAAGAATTGCATATGCAGGCTCAGGCAAAGCTGGCACAGTTCCTGTTGAGGAGCAGGCTGGATCAGAGAGCAGCGCAGCGGAGAGAGGCTTTACTGGCTCAGGTCAACACTGACGTGGAGCTGCTAATGAGTATGTGACTGCTCTGCTCATGGCTTTGATTACCATTTGGATTAAACCAATTTAGAGGGGAAATTAAAGTGAGCAGTGGTAAAGCCTTATTTCAAAACTGAAATATCTTTCTTCTTTTGCCATATCTTGAGATCCAGGCTTTTTAGAGATAATTCAAGTGCTGCTGTAGGTTAAGGATAAACACCTGTTTTTCAAGGAGCATCTTACTCTTCTGCTGGAAGTCTCTCTCTGATATGTTCACAAGAAAAGCAATGGCCCTGTAACAGGCATTAGAATTTCTTAAAAGGGGGTCTCACATAACTTATTCACCCACATTAGTTTTGCTTTGGTTTGTTTTCTTGTGATGTAAGCTGCTGGTTAAAACACTCTCCACCCTTCCAGATAAAGAGGGAAATCTTTGAGCTGCAAATTCCATGTTTTCATTTTTTCTGGCCTGCCTTTATGTGAAACAGAATTCACTACTGTGTTATCTTAATTCCAGACAAGTGGCTGCATGAAAGAGCAAGAGTAGCAGACTGCAGCCACCAGAGAGCACCCAAGCTGGGCAGAATTCAGCGAGTTTCTGAATTCATTATTTAGTCTGTCACGTGCTGTGTCACTGCAGCTCCTCTCTCCCTGAGCAGGCAAATCAGCAGCACACTCTTACACTGTGCTGGGTACCCCAAGCCGGGAAACCACAGTGCTGCTGCACCAGAGCAGTGGGAACTCCGTGCTGTCACCCTGCACCAGGAGCGCTGATCCACAGTAGTGACCAGGAGATCCTCTGAGGTTATACTTCCACAAGAAGTCTTTTTGGTGGATGCTGCCACTGCACCTGAAAGAAAGAGTTTATCTTTCCCCTTTTTTCTTTCTACCCCATTATGTATTTTTTTTTTCAGATTAGCCTTTATTTGGATTGCCTCTCCAATCAGATTTATGATTTATCATGTCATAAAATTGCAAGGTCAGCACAGGGACAGGAATGACCTAGGACAGTGGGAAGTGGGAGGGTAGTGTTCCTTTTTTTTTTTTTCCTTTTTTTTTTTAATACTCATAAAACCACAAACAAAATACAGAAAACTCTTCTCCTTGTTCTTGCAGATGCTCCAGGATTAGCAGAGACCACAGAAAAAGATCTTGGTGCCTTTATGAGTCGATCAATCCCTGTAGCTACCAAGGCAAGACAAACCCACAACACTATGCTAAAATACAGTCGTTGGCCATGGTGGAAGAAACTTGGAGATGAGTTTATGGAGGATGATGTAATTCCTGACGATGCCATAAACACAGAACTGGAAACTCTCTTTATTGGAGGAAGGAAATCCTTCTAGGTAACAAGCAGAAGAATTTCATATTCAACCAGACTCATATCTAGCACTATGCACTCCCTTTTGTATGTTTTTAAGGAAGGAAAACATTTGAAAAAGACTGAAAAAGACCAAGGCCTTATTTTAGTGCATTTTACTTAGTAAGAATCCCTTCCGGTACATCAACAGTTGGATCCTATTGATTGTGCTGTTGGAAATAGGATTTAAATACTGTAGTTGTAATTGAAGGTATTTTGTAATTTGTATCACTTTAAAATTAAGTTCATAACCTTTGGCTTTTCAGTTCTTATTCACACTGGGATGCATTAAGAATATGGCCACTGTAAAGCCTGGGATTTTATAGCAAGACATTTTATCCGGTGATGTGCTTTGAAATAAAGATGTGTCCAGAACAAACTAAGACACCAACAGGAAATCATGCAAACGCAAGAAAGGCTGGGTGCTTTCTCTGTATTCCTCCCAGACTACCTGTCCTTGCTTCCACCCTTTGTAGGTTCCCTTGTGTTTGTTTTGTCCAGGAGCTCTTTGTTCATCCATAAAGGCTTCCTTGTGTTTTTGCCTGACTTCCTTTTTGGTAGGATGCATTGCTCCTGAGCTTGAAAAAGGTGATTTTTGAATATTAACCAGCTTTCTTGGACCCTCCAGGGCTTTACCTGAGGGTATTCCACCAAGCAGGTCCCTGAAGAAGCTAGTCTGTTCTTCTGAAGTCCAGGGTAGTGAGCTTGCTGTGCACCCTCCTTACCACCCTTAAACTCCACCATTCCATGGTTACTGCAGGCAAGGCTGCCCTTGGGCTTCACATTCTCCACCAGCCCATCCTTGTGGATGAGGACAAGGTCCAGCACTGCACCTCTCCTTGTTGGTTCCTCTATGTCTTGGAGGAGGAAGTAATCAGCAGTGCATTCTGGGAACCTCCTGGATTGCCTGTCCCCTTTGTGTTGTCCCTCTAACAGGTATTGGGGTGGTTGAAGTCCCCCATGAGGACCAGGACTTGTGAACATGAGGCTGTTCCTATCTGTCTGAGAGGATGTTATGAACTCAATCTTCCTGTTTGGGCAGTCTGAAGCAGACCCCTACTATAATGTCACCAGTCCCTGCCCTCCCTTTAATCCTGACCCATAAACTGTCAGCTGATGTGACCATCTGGACCATCAGCTCTGTCTTCTTAAACCATGTAGAAGTTGCTTCATCCAGAAAGATCTCCAGCACAGGGTCTCTGCAGTCACTGTGACCTGGAGCACCTACGGCCAAGAGCTGAAGGGTGCTGCCTACTGATGTGTCTGGAACAAGAATTTGAGACTGTGCTAATGCCATAGTTACCTGTGCTATTTTTCAGGTGGAAGGCCAGAGTCTTAAAAATTAGATCTTGTCTCACTGCAAAGGAGGAAAAAGTGCAGTGTTTTCTGCTGGTTGTATGTGGGAAGCAGTACTGGTTCAGCATGTTTGTTTTCCATTCTCTCTGGAAGGCTTTGAGTTTTAATTTTAGTGGAGGTGAATGGAAAACAAATAAATAGAAACAGTGGGCGGAAGACCAAGCCCATTCAGATGTAGCTGATACATGGAAATTAATAACTGGATGGCTGCCAGGAGGAAGAGCTGTGCTCTATGTTAACTTTTTTTTCACAGAGCTGTGATTTGGAATGCACTGAATTGGCTCGCAATTCCTTTCTTGGACAGTTAACTGATGGAACAATCCATTAAGTATTTGCTAGGGCACTTGCAGGTGTCTGTTGAGTTACATATTATTCTGCATAGCTCTGCTGTGTTAGTTTTGAGCTGTGCCCATAACAAGACAGGTACCCTACAACTACAAGAGCAGAGGGTCTGGGGGCAGTCACCACATGCTCCAGGGGATGGAAACTATCCCTCAGCAGCCAAGCTCTGACACTGGAAACAGCCCAGCATCTCTGGATGAACTGCAGCAAGCCAGCTTTTCCCTTCTAAATACCTGACTCCTCTGTGCACATCATCGTCCCCTTGGCTAGGCTGCCTCTGGCCCAAACCAGATGGTTTGATGCAGAAACCTCTGCTCTTAGGTTTATTCCTAATCACCCTTATTCTAACAGCTCCTTAGTGCAGGGAGATGGTCACAAAAGGCCTTTGCTGAATGTATCTTACATGAAGAGCTGAGCCCCCTTGGCCAATGTTAAATACCAAGTGAATTAGAGAGCCTTCTTCCCAAAGCGCCATTTATTGTAATGGCCTCTGCCACTCGCTGCCCATGGAGTGGATAATGAACTCCCTCTTTGGAATATGCAATTTGCTAAATCAGGGAGGTTTTCAAGTGAGCAGAGAACAGTGGAAAATGCTGTTTTGCTGGAGGAATTCAAGTTGCTGGTCCAGCAGCACAAATTCCTCTGCCTCACCACAGCCCTGATAAAAATGCTTTGTTTTACTTTGTGCTTGTCACCATGAGATTGCAGTCACATCCATTTTACAGACCAGGGAAACTGAGGCAAGAGAGCCATGAGGGAATATGCCTATGGCTATATATAGCTGTATAACCTGTCACTTGTTCCTGTTACTGTCCCAGGCAGAGCAAGCCAGAAAGGGGCCACATGCTCGGGTGGAGCTGGGAGATGTTCTTGGATGCCAATTGCTGTGGCCAGTTCAGAGCCTGGGCCCAGTAAAAGAGATTCCCAACCTCCTCTGATGCCCTGCTTGGCTCACAGTGTGAGGGATTTGGCATAGTTTGACTCATCCTCTTTTCAAGTCTTCCTGCACCACGTGCAGGACATGTTGCTGGCATTTTATTTCACTGCAGCTCCTTCTGGAATTAAATACTCCTGCCTTAATAATGGGAACAGATATAGACAGCTGAACAGAAGCCACCTCCAGCTTGCTACCTACCAAGTGAACAGTCCTGTCTGGGTTATACAATTACCCAAAAAAAGACTAGGAGAGGCCATGAGCTGCAATGGTCCAGTCCTACTCCTGCTTTCCTGTTTGCCACAGACCACAGGCATGCCCAGAAAGCCTGGAGCTATAACTTGGGCATAAACCTATGGCATGGATGGTCCAGCCAGGCAGGAAAAAGGGGCAGAGAGTTTGGTCGTACCCAGCAGGTCTGGACTGTGCCCCTTTGGGTAGCAAGCAGGCTTGACTTGGCAGGCTGAAGACAGACCCTGCTCTGTCTTCAGAGGTCTCTCTGAAGGTGCTCTCCACACTGGTGGGGTGACATTCATGGGGGGTACCTGTGACAAGGCAAGGGGCAGAGGTGGGGCCCAAGCTGTGAAGGCAGTGGCGCTCAGGTCGTTAAATATTGATGCTGTCTGAGCTGGCCTGTGGGGGCAATTGAGCTGAATTGCAGGTTTCTGTTGCCGTGATAAATTGGACCAATTTGTCATGTGGTTTTGTTTCTTCCCTCCCTTAAGTAAAGCTATACAGGAGCATTATTGCTATGGCTTCAGCAGCAGCAAACAATCTGGAAAACAAAATCCCCTGGTGGATATGGATAAAATGGAAGCAATGGCAACTGTTCTTCTGCCAAAGGCGCCACCAAAGTCACGGAGCTGGAAGAAGGCAACAAAAAGAACAAAACAAACAAACAAAACATTACTCAGCCCTTTCAGAGACAGAGACAAAGCAGTGTCCTCTGCTGGCTCCTGCAATTGAGGAAAATTCCTATTTATGCGGACAGATACTTTTTTTTAGCTTTAGTTGTAACTGGACTCTGCAAACAACAGGATGTTCATTTCCAGCAGAGACACAGGCATATGCTTGAGACTGTGCTGCCATATCCAAGGGCGTCTCCTGGCCTTTCAGACTGGCTGTAACAGGAGCTCTGAGCTGAGGACAAGAGATAACCCTGATGCTATTTCACCCCTTGCCTCTGAGTCTTCTACTGCCCATTTCCATGGAAGCAGAATCTGGTACAAACATCTGCTCTCCACTGCAGAGTATCACATATATCAAGTACAAGGAGAGACAAAAGCTTTGTCCAAGTAGCAGAATCCGGTCTATTTATAAATTAGCACACATCGGAAAAGGAAGCAGCTCATTGCAGAGGGAGCTGCAAAGACCATCACAATAGGTCTGCAAGTTCACCTTACCATCCTTCTTTACAGCACAATAACACCAGGTCATCGCCCAAATGTCCTTGTGTCCAGTGAGAAACCCTTTAAGAATGAGATTGTTTACTGACATGAGCAATATATGGACCCAGATTGACCAAAGGGAACTAAAGGACAGCTGCCTCCTGTCCCCTCTCCCCTGCTCTCCCTGAAGGCAGGGCTGGGTTTACCCCATATGCCTTCTTGGGACAGAATGGCAGTCTGGCAGATGAAGACCAAGGACAGAATGCCACAGCTCTGGAATTTTTTCCCAGTTGTACCAGAGAACATCTCTGTAACCTTGAGCACATTCTGTCCCTGTCTTTTTCCTCTGACGCATGAGGCTTACAGAAAAGGTTTCATATATGTTTTATTTGTAATTTATGAGCCTTCAGTGGAGGATGCCGTGAGCCCAGTGCCACTGAAATCTCTTTCTACTAAGGTTAAATAGGAGTTTGCCAGACCCCAGAAAGAAAAAGAATATTTATATCATCAGGTGTTGAATACACAGGAAAAGCACAGGGTAGCTATTCTATTTATTTTTCTCCACAATCAACTTTTCTCTGCAGAATTTAGTTCTTCTCTAATTAATGTCCTCAAACAGAAACAATCTCTTTACTTAGGCTGGATCACTTAACAAAACTCATGAACGTGAGCAATTCTGATCAGGGACCCTCCTTTTAACATGTCTCACCAGTCTAGAACCTGCCTGTTCAGAATGAGATGAACACACATACACATGTGTAAGTCCAGTACCAAGACGCAGCTCAATCTAGCATTACATGATAGAGCCTATGAACTGTGGCACTTAATCTTAGAAACAGTCAACATAACTATTAATTTGCCAAGTCCTTACTGACTGAAAGGGAAAAGATCCAACCAGTCATGGTTATCCCTAAAATGAATGGTCAATTAAAATAGTTGCAAATGCAGGATACAATTCGTCCCTATGCCCAGGAACAGGGATAAACGGAGGCGTTACCATTGCCTTGGCTTTATTCTCACAGCAGCTCCCCTCTTTCCAGAGACTGCCCGTCACGTGTAAGAGCCCGTGGAGGCTGATGCAGGAAGATACTCAGGAGAGTCACCAGAGCCGTGCTTGCTGTAGGACAAAAGAACGTGCGATCTGTGACCGGATATAGGGACTCCCGAGGTGGCCAGTCTAAAGAAAAGCTATCGGATATGGAAAATGAGGGATCCCAAGCACCGTAAGAGGAAGCCCAGGGCGAATCCAAGCCCCGCTCGGAACTGCCCGGCACTCTGGGGAAGGAGGGGCGCAGGGCTGGGGAGAAGGGCGGGCGCCGAGAGACGAGCGCCCTAAAGCCGAGGCTGCGGGGCCGCCTCCTCCCGGTCCCGCGGGGACGCCCTGCCCTGTCCCCTCAGCACCGCCCGCTCCCGGCCCCGCGGGGACGCCCGGCTCTCTCCCCTCAGCACCGCTCGGGGCGGAGCCCTCCGGGGACCCCCCGCTCTGTCCCCTCAGGACCGCCCGCTCTGTCCCCTCATCCCCCTCGGGGCGGGGCCCTGAGGCCGGTACNTCCCGCAGGACGTGTCCCCACCGCTCTGCTGTGAGGGGAGAGCGACCGAGGAGCGAGCTCCTTCTCCATCCCCGGCCCCGGCCCCGCCGCACCTTGCGGGCGCGAGGCTGCAACAAAGGCAAATGGCTGCGCGGCGGGGAGGGCTGCGGGACCGCTCATGGAGCGCTTTATGATTTATCTGTGCGCTGGGTCTCGTTCCCGGGTCCAGCGGGGCCCCTCGGGTCCTATCGGCAGCTCGGCGCCCAGCGCGGACGCCGAGAGCGGGGGATGCACGCGCTTCCCAAGCCCTTCCACAGCTGCCCCGGCTGACACCTGCTCGCTGCCGGGGTCCCGCATGTGCCCGCGCCCCGCGCCCCGCGCTCCTCGCTCCTCGCCAGCCGCGGGGGCTCCGCTGGCGCAGCGCGGGCCGGAGCGCTCTGCCCGTGCGCTGGTCCGGGCGAGCTCGGCCGCTGCTCTCGGCTCCTAAAACTGCGCCCGCAGGGACAGAGAGCTTTGCAGTCGGCAGGATAGGACCTTGGAGATGCCTGGGGGCTTTTTGTCCTGTGCAAGGCGGGATATCATGTGCTGATACGGTTCTAGGCTGAGTTAATCGTTGGGAAGGGGTGGCCGTGCAGCACTGGTTCTTCAAATCTGCGAGGTCCCAGTGAGTCATTTCTAAATTAATTTCCATGTGATTTCAACTCCAAGATGCATTCTCCCAAATTCATAATAGGTTTTGATACCTGAGGTGTTAGCAAGGGCCTCTGTTTGAATCCATAGAGGTAGAAGTTTTACTGCATTATTGAAAACAGAATTCCCTGGAGGAAAATCTGTAAAATCTGCTCCTACCATTTACATTTACACTGCAGCAACGCAGCACTGTGCATCTACACTTTAACCTTTCCTCATTTCCTAATCATTGTGGCACTGAAAAGCATTATAAACAACTCTGCTTGTTTGTTGGTATTATAGTAAGGCCTGAGGGCTTGGTAATGGTTTCTTTCACTCGTGGCTCTCAAAATGCTTCACAGACATCAATTAAGACTGGGAGCATTGCTGGAAATCTGAGTAAGTTTTATTGATCCCATTTTACAGATGAAGGACCAGATAAGAGACCTAGAAAGATTTAAGTCAAATCCAGAACCTAAGCATAGATTCCAAATCCCCTATTTAAGCTCTTCCCCACCTTACTTTAAAACATTTTCTCCTAATTTCACTGGCTGCTCCTTGAGATGTTTTGGGCACTGTAGGCCATGTATGCTCTGGGATTTTGAGATACTGCTCTTCCTTATTGCCAAAAGTGATGTGCCTTTAGTGCCATACCGTTGAGAATAATGGTTGCTAAATAAAACAAGTCTCTCTTATTTGTTTTGTACTGAGGTAGAACCCAAGAGCTTATCATGAGCAGGGATGCGTTAGGCAAGGCATTGTGCATCCAGACAGCCAAGTATGCACGGAGCTGATGAGCCAGACACAGAAAGCCTAGGTGTCTGCTGTGGTTTCTTTGGTACCCTCCCTCAAAAGGAGACATTGAAGGTTTCCATGGTACGCTTCAAAAAGCCTTACTAAGGCTTTTTGAAGGGTATGTTTCCAAAAGCAAAGTAAATGGTTCCTATTGTGACTGCAGCTGTGAAGACTCCTGATCCTAGCCTGGTTTTTGAGTCTGTCCACTTGCCTTCATGGCCCAGACAGGAGATGGACTGTGTATGAGATCTGGTTCACATCCTTAGGCATCACTTTTATTGATCTCTTTTAAGGCCTTTAACCAGAGAACCCCAGCTGCAGCCTCAGATTTAAGGCTTGCTTCTGTCAGTAGAGTACTGTACAATATAACAACAGTAGCCCTAAAGCATTTATAAAGTTTTAAGCTCCTTAAGCTTCATCTGTGTAAGAAAAGCCTACTGCAGACTAGGTGATGATGCACTGCTCCCAGTAGTCACAGAGGAAAGGGAAAGGAATGCTTTTATGGATTTTCTGAGTTTATTATCCGTTGCATGCTTGCTGAGTCTGATTTAGTCTAACAAGACAGTCTGGAAATCCTGGTTTCTTAATATTTAAGTTTGTAGGAGATCAAGTTCCACTTCAAATACAGCTCCCCCAACCAACCAATTACCCCCCAACCTTAAAAACCTCAATGCTGCAGGTGCAAGAAGCATTGCTGATTGATGGCAGGCAAGATATAGCATCACAGTTGGTTTCCTTTCCAGTGTTTCAGAGGACAGTTCTTTTGGAGGAGAGACAGCAAGCATGGCTCCAGGGCCTCCATGGCTGGGCATCAGCCAATTACTGTCATATCAGATTAGCTCTATGGCACATCAGCACACATTTATGTTAATACAGATGCAACATGACTGTTCCATAGTATTGATGGAATTACTGTGTTTACAGCCCTATAACATGGCTAATCGAAAGGGAGGTTCTGATTACAAAACCACTGACATCGAAGGTGATTTCTTCTGCAGCTTTTGAATGGACCAGTTTGGAACTAAGAAATGAACTACTAGAGGACATAACCCAGTTTTTATTTTCCATTGATGCAGTTACCCTTTTGGCAAGCTCTTGGGAAAAAAATCCTCTATCACAAAAGAAACAGGAAGATCTTAATGGGTTTTTTTCCACCTTGCCAAGATCCTACTGCAATACAGCCTGTGCTGCTGTAGCTGCTTCTTGTCCTATGACAAAAGATTTAACCTGCCAGTGCTCTGCAGGAGTGCAGCCCTTGGAACCAGCCTGGAGATTTCCTCAGCTGCCACTGCAGTGAGCACATTCTCCTTGTCCAGAGCAGCTTGGCAGGAGCATTCGTGGGTGTTAGTGAGATGAGGAGGCATCAGATGCAGCACTTCCCAGCCAGTAAAGCTGTCCACAGCTTGATGAGTTTCCTGCTCCTGTGTCACCTGGCAGCATTCAAAGGATGCACCTATTTGTCTCTAGGAATAAACTGGGCACCTCTGGCCAGCATCTCCACAAGTTTTGCAGTCTGTGCTTCATAATTAGCCCAGTCTCAGCTTCCATCTGTTTTTCAGTTCTCAGCGGCCCTCACAGCTGGTTCCTGGCAACTAGTATCACCTTCCAGCACAGGAACAGCTTTAGCTCTGAGTCTTGGGAGGATGGACAGGTCTGGCAGGATCAGTGAGATAAGGAAAAATAACAAAGAGGTAGAAAACAGGTATATAGGCACAGAGAGGGAAGGTAGACTGAGAATGTACGTGACAATGAGGGCAAAATGAAGTGACAGGTGGGAGGCACCACAAATCCTGAGTTTTAGTGTGAGTTGCAGACAAGGTGGGATGTGGAGGGAGTCAGGGAGCTCTGCGGCTTGTAGGAAGAGAGTGAGAGATCTCTGCTGCCAGGGACAGATTGCATTACAGCTGCCAGCCCAC
The DNA here is from genome assembly GCA_013390105.1 of Tichodroma muraria. Lineage (NCBI taxonomy): Eukaryota > Metazoa > Chordata > Aves > Passeriformes > Sittidae > Tichodroma > Tichodroma muraria. Next base: position 152,440 of record WAAG01070831.1, on the reverse strand, counting down.
TGCCCAGGCTTCAGAGCTTTTCAGCCAGCCTGAGCCACTGCACAGGGCTGTGCAGCATTTATTTTCTAGACATCCTCCTGTAAGTTACAGCAACGAAGGGTGAGTATCTCTGGGAACTGTGTGGGAGTGTGGGGGTCAGTAACCTTGCCCACAGTGCCATCCCTGCTAGGGAAGGGCCCTGGGAAAACCGGTGGCACCACAGCAGGCACCAGCATCAGTTACGTGAGGAGGAGTGATTTGCTGCTCAAGGACAGAAAGGACAAGTGGGAAGTCTGTGATTTCAGGAATTTGTTATGGAAAGCTGGGATCCTCAGGCTGAGGTAATAAGAATAGCTGGAGAATTAGGCAATTCCCATATTCATGAGCTGACAGACTGCAGTCCCTTTGCCAAGGCTGTATTAAATACACCAAGGGGCAGAGGAGTTTTCTGGCTTTGCTAACAGCTGCTTCAAGGTGAAGCACAAGGGGAAAAAAAAACACCTCCACTGTCTGCTGGTGTTCACTTTGCCATGTAACATCTCAGGATCTGGAACAACTCAGGGCCTGTTGCAGACCTTTTGGAACCTGTGTTTGAACAATATCTTCACATTCTAGAAATAATTTGTTTAGGAACTCAACGGTACCTGTCCTAAGGATTTCTCTCCAGAAAAGGATTAAAGGTTCTAAAGCTTTTGAAAGAAACCCTGTCCTAGATGGGAAGTCAAGGAGCAGCAGTAAATTTTTGCTTATAAAGAAAAAACATGGCTTTGTGTTTTTAGCTAGAGAGTGTCTACGCCCTTGCCTTCTCTGCTGTTGAAATGATTAAACATACGTGTAAGCAAAACTCCATTTTTCCTTTGGGATATGAAGCTTCAGCAGATGGTAGTGGGAGTTTGCAGGCTTGGTTCTTTGTCAGTGCTTGCAGAAGCAGCCTGACACTGCACTAGCTGTGGATGCAATGCTAGAGCTACTCCAGTCAGACACAGTGCAGCCCATCTTGTGGCTTCCCTGGCGTCTGGGAGCAGTGCTGGCAGTCTCCTGTCAAAAGTAATTTGTTTACCACACAGCAATCCTACTGTTTCTGTAGGCATGTTTAGGAAGCCAGTTAGCAACTGAAAGATGACAGTGGCTTTGACCACAATCAAGTGATTCACAAGACTCAGAGTACACACAGCTGAACTCTTCATGCAAGGTTCTTCCCCGAGGCAAAAGGGAATTAAAGACCATCAGCCACTGAGCAGAGACAGCTCCATTCAGACCTAGCACAGAAGTGATACACATTAGTTTCTAGTGTCACAGCCTGTTGGAGCTGTTGTGTCAGATTTATTTGCTGGTTTCCTAGCTCATTGAAAGGACAACTTGCCTACCATTCCCTCTACTCAAGTCCTTGCTTATCTTAAGGATCTTTACATCTCAAGCATCTTTCTCAATAAACAGAACTTGCAGAGAGGTCTAGAGACAGAGCAGTGGGTCAGAGTTTGTCTGGAGCAGAATTAGCACTAGCCATGGCTAGTATTGGATTAAGCTGAGCCTCCTTGACCAACAGGATATCAGTGCCTGGAGATATCAAACAGCTCGTGCTGAAATACTGCTGTCATTCCTGGTGGTGTGGCTGATCTTTCAGCCTGCTTCTAGGAGTAGACAAAAGCAGCCCCTTCCAAGAGGAGGTCTGTCATGAAAGACTGTTTCCAAGAAAGTGTGTTGGAAGAACCTGGGAGGTAACTGCTTGTCATAAAGGATCGATAGAGTTTCACTGCTAATCTGTGCTGTGGTAGTTTAACCTGAAAAAAACCCCTCAGGCCTGAACTGAGACCTCTCAGTTACAAGCAGATGAGAGCGCTCCCTCAGGAGTCCTGGTTTGCGGTACTTAACTGTTTTGCACTGATGTGCCCCATTTTTTACCACAGCTGTTGCAACAGCTCTGTTCTCTGTGGACAGTCAGGGCTCAGGTTTCCACAACACAAGATAACCTGTCAGTAAGCCCCAGTGTGGCACTTCTCTTCCTATTTAAGTGCTAGGTACAGCTTTGGAAATTGTCGCTTTATGATTGCAGAAGCCATTTGTGCAGTGGGGAGACCTCACAATGCAGTTCTTCCGCTTCCTTGAAAGCTCAGTATCACTGAAAACAAGCATCAGCCAAAGTCACAGGAATAAAAAAGAATGAAAAAGAAAATCTGTTTTTGAAAGAGGAATGGGTAGGCCATGGTCTCCTTTGTACTGATAAGCAGTCTCTGAGCTGATCAGCTTTTTAAGATTAAGGTGCATAACTTTCTTTTTTGATCCGCCACTGGAGTTTTGGGACACCTTCCAACATGTACAGGAAGAGTCAATGTCTCATTCCTGGCTCTGAGAACCAGGTCTGCTAACTCAGCAGCTAGTCCTGTCTCTCAGTGAGGATCTTCTGCCCTTTGTTCTGGGTTCTGTGCTTACCTGGGTACCACAGAGCCATACTCCCAAGGGAGACAGTCATTGCTTGTCTACACAGTGCTGCGATATTTCTGGTCAAGTGCAGGCAGTGGAGCAATAACTCTGCAACACTTTTTATTCTGGCTCTCAGCACACTCCTCAGGCTTTTCTTCATTACAGCAGTAGCATGAAGTAAATCCATAAAACAGAACTAACCTGGACAGAAGCAGCTGCAGGCACTAGCATAGCCCACAACCACATCAGCAATCCTGTTCATGCTTACAACAGTGCAGCAGTCATTACTGCATACCCTATTTTTTTTTTGTTTTGGTTTGGGTTTTTTTGGGTTTTTTGCATAGGATGGCTTTTGACCTCCATAGGAAGAAGATCCCTACTCCCCCTGGTATGTCAGGGGGATGTCAGAAATTTTATTTCCTCTTTGCCATTTTTCTCCCTGTATCTCACCTACTATAAAGACCATGAGAGCACAGTCCCTTTTGAGTGAAGTAATATTCAGATCAAAACTCCAGTTATACCTCAAGCTAACACTTAGTTACTCAGCTAACTTTAAGATTGATCTTAAAGAGCAATCCCTTTGAAGAATATATAAATTTCATACAAATAACTCAAAGTTGTTGTAATAGGAAAGGCAGATGAGATTTATATATCTGGAGAGAAGGCTGGCTATTTTCAGATGGAAATTAGAAAAACAAGGGAGGTTGGCCACTAGATAGGTACTTATTAAGGGGCAGATTTCTGTTTGCTTTCCTTGCTGGATTGTTTTGAAAGATGCAAGCACCTGTTTTTGGTGAAATGTTGAAGCACATTCTCTGATAATATGGCTGTGACTTTTAAGGTGCTGAAGACTTTTAAGAAAGAGGCTTTTGTGCTGTTCATTGGTGAATCTGAACATGGTTACAGGTGTGGATATGTGTTAATAAAGTGGTTAAATTTTTGAAAGTCATACTGAGGTAAGTCCAGGTCAAGTGAGACCTCCACTTTTCCAGACAGTGAACCAGATCATGGTGTATCTGGAAATACAACTCTTAGTCCATGGTTCCACCTACAGGACCGTAGTACACCGATTTGTGAAACAGCATTAACAATCCACTTTGGATTATCTCTGTAGATTACCATAATTATTGTATGGTAAACATGTCCATGTGGAAGAGCCCTCAGCAGCACTGTATGTGTGCAGACTGGTGTTTGCCACACATGGTATTTAGTAGCTGCATCATCCTGCTGACATTGGCATAGCTTCCGTAGGTGGAAGCCATGCACACGGTGAGGTGACAGGAGATAAGAGGTTCATAAAGGTGAAAGCTGGACAAGCAGGCTGAGATGAAATCTTTTGCTGCACACCAATTCCTATAGATTTTGAAATCTGTAGAACTTGCCCAGATGGATTTGTTCCATCCAATGCCTCTCTCTTTTAACAGCAGTTTCCAGCTCCTAAGCCCTGTGAACCAAACTTTGCATTTGCAGCCCCATGCCACTGGCTGTCACCATCAGTCGCCTCTCTGGGTGTCAGTGTGGCGGCAGCACTGCTGCCTCACGTGCGGTGCTGGGAGGTTGGACACAATGCTGGGTGCAGTGGTGAGGAATGTGCTTCCTGCGCTTCACACATCTCCTCCCACTCAGTGGGAATCAGGTGCTCGACTGAGTCACGGCAGCGTCTCGGCTGTGGGGCACTAGGGCCTCGCACAGTGTCATGGTATCAAAGTTTGGGCAGTGAATGCTGCTTCAACTTGAATTCCTGCCTTGTAGCACAGCTCCAGCTCATAATTCACACAGGACTGGAGCAGAGCTGTAATGGGAGTGCAAGTGGCTGTGGCTTTGGGGCAGGTGATAGTCCTCCTTCAGCTTCTTCATCAGGGATGTGTGTGTGTCAAAGGATAAGGAGTTTATAGGAAAGCACAGAAAGGTTGAGAGTCTTATCAGGCAACAGGATAGCAGAAGGTGCTCTGTGGCAGGAAAAGGCATTTCTTTAGCACCTAAGAGAGCATGTAGTATGGGTGGCTGTGCTTAGGAGAGTTCAAAGGAGAGAGGAGTTCACACAAAGGCAGCAGGGTAATACAGGGACACAGGAAACAGGCGGGATGAGGTGACCGCCAGAGCTGATGAATGGCAGTTGTGTATTGGCTTGGGAAATCCTTGTGTGGGAGCCCCACATAGAAATGCCTGGAGCTCTTGAAAGTCCGCACATCAAGCACAAAAGCAGCAGGTGCGCAGCATGACTCCTCATGAGGAAGAGCAAGCAGCAGAATGCTTGGCTCCTAAAGAGGTTCTGCTCTTACCCTGTCCTGTCCTCTCTTCCCATTTTGCCATTCATGCTGCTGTTGGAAATACATAGCACCTGGAAAAAGCAGTGCTCTTGTACAGTGCCTTTGGCTTCAAGAGAGTTCCTACAGCATTGAATTCACCCCATAGATTTTAATTACTCTCCACTGTGATAGTAATGAGAGCCAGTGGAATTGTACTGATTTTATTTCCTTTTAATTTGTTATGATGCTCTGGATGCAGATTAACTTTCCCAGCTCAATACATATTATTGATTCATCCTGCCTCGTGTTGCAGTAAATGGCTTGAAGAGGGGTGGGCTGATTTCTCTGTAGTAAAAAATACACCCACAAAATCATTTTCTTCTGGTAGCTGTGTATCCCATGCAGTGTCCTCCTCAGGCTGGTGATAGCCAAAATCAGGTGTCCTTGCTTGCTTCCGAGCAGGTTGTGTACATCCACGTCTCTGTATGCAATAGTCCAGGTCTCCCAGCTGCTTTTCTGTTTGATGTACTGACTGTGAGGACAGATTAGTGGTCATTTGGTGCAGATGAGCCTACTCCTAGGCCCAGCACACAGGCATGGTCCTCATTGCCAGGAACTGTCCTGCAAGGAGGAGAGCTGCAGTCAGAGGTGTCTTCCAGCGGTGCTCCTTCAAGCACACAGCTGTCCAGGAAGCCTTCAGCAGTGGCCAGCCTCCTGTCCCCATGCCCACGTCCCTGCTAAGCATGGCTGATGGCCACAAGGTTGTCATCAAGTTGTGGGGGAGCCTTCCTCCCAGTGTGGGAACCTGACAGCAAAGTTGCTTGTGTGGGACTACACCCTAGTGAGGGATCCTCCTCCGCTTTATTTGGAAAAAGACCCAGCACTCCTTGATGCAGAGTATTTAATGTCTTTTCTTCTCCACTCTTATGTCACAGGAGTTATAATGGGGACGAGAAACTGAGCCTGTGTTCTCTTGATACAAAACCCTAACAGAGGTTGAGATCAGGAGGCTGACAGTGTCTTGCTGCTTCTAACAGGGATGACTACAAGATGATCTGCAGTGTCATTAGCAGGCATTTGCTCTGCAGGCTCAGTGACAACCCTGGCTCAGTGGAGCCAGGCTGGGTGTGCCAGTGCGTTGGTGCAGGTGCATGACCAGCCCCAGTCAGGAACCACCTGCTATCTCTGCACCACACAACCTGCTGCTCCCAGTTGCTGGTGGTTTTCTGGGCCTGGCTGCAGACCTGGTCTGCACCTAATTGAGTCGGCTCACAGGGCAGTGCAGTGCTTGGAAGCAGTAGGGATCTTCTGCCCCCCTTTGGTGCTCCTATGCTACATTATCTTGGACAGGAGAGGTTCAAAGAAGAAAGACAGAAGTTGGACTCAGCAGTCCTGCATCCCTCCGCATGCCAGCCCATTGGCACGGACTGCAGAAGGAAGCTTGGTGTTCCAAGGCCCATCTTAGAAAGCTACCTCATCCTCAGCCATGCTCAGAACACTACTTTGTGGTATTCTAACTCTGTGTGTCCTTTGGGACACTGATTGCATTGCATGAGTGTCACATCACCAGTCAGAGGCCATTGGGTGTCCAAATGCAGTCATTGCACTTCCAACGAGTAGCCCAACAGCTCAGTGATTATTGTGTGGTTGCTGATGATGGTTATCAGTGCCTTGGGGCAGAAACTGAACCTGGGGCAGAGTAGCTTTGCCTGAAATTAAAATCTGAACAGTCCCTTCAGATGTGAAATGTTACTTGCTTCTCTTGCAAAATAATCCACCAGTTCTGTGGACAACTCTAATGCACAGGAACATGTGCACTGACCCTGCAGCACTGGGCAAGATAAAGCAGTGAAGAGGTGAGTATCAGCTGGTTGTGTCACACAGCTGACTTCAGAACTTAGAAGCCTATATCCAATTAAAGCAGCCAGGCAATTAACATCAAAACAGTTGAGTCTGGTCTTAACCTAGTGCATGTCAACATGGTTGTTGCAGCTGCAAAGGAAGCCTCAAATTTATCTGAGTGGGTTTGCCCTTGCACCCTTTATCTCCGTCTTGCAGAAGATGCATTTCCAAGCTTTTCCGTATGTAATTTGTCCATAGAAGCATGGTGGCAGCCATCTTCTGTTTTCCTTATCTCCAAAGATACCTTGTGCACCTACCTGCCAACATCCTGCTTATGTGGGCCCCTGAACAGTGAGGAACTTCTCTCACCAGCTTCACAGAAGATACTGGGCAAAATATTTGGAAAATGCTTTATAGAAGATCAGAAAAAAGCATTAAGCAGAAAAACTGGGGTGAATTGACAATGAAAAGTCAGATACAGAGGATCAGATCCCAAACCTCATCATCCTAGGGAGTTTGGGGTGGAATCCTGCAGACCCTCAGCCATGGACACCCATCATGCATTCACCCAGCAGTGTCACTATATCCTTGTACCTGGCAGCACTTCCCCAGGATACTTGGCATTCATTTAGGAGAAGCAAAAGCTTTGGGGCTAGTGATTCACCAGAGAGGGTGCTTACGCTGCCTTAGGCAGAGCAGTACAAATACACATTTTTGGCTTAGTTCTGCCATATCCTTAGAGAAAATAAAAAAACATTTAACATTTCTTTTTCTTTTTGCTGTATGGACAAAACCAGGTTTCACACTTAGCTGGGCCATCAGTGGCACTGAGTGTGCCTTCACTGCATCACTGCACCACTGAGGACAGAACTGGGAGAAAGGCCCTTTTGCTCCCTCACTTGCACCCCAGAGAAACTAATGTCTCTTCAGGCAATTTACAAACTCTTTTGTGGTCCTAGCCACTCCAGTGTCCCCAAAATTCTAGCCAGCTCAATTTCATATATTTTATATCTCTTAGGTTAAGAAAAGAAAAAACAACAAAAAAACCAAACTTTAAGAAAAACATCTAAGTTTTCCTGCTCTTGATTTATACCATTTGCTTTCCTTTCTGCCTGGAATAAGAAGTAGGTTGCTTTGTGCCCTTCTCTTAACTTTTTTTCACTATTTAGGCTGGGAAATGAACTCTATCCCAGCTAAGACCAGGTGTATGTTTGAAGAGGCTTCAGCGTCTAGCTTTCCCCAAAAGCGTTTGCATTGAAATGGACTTTTAATATCTTTCTGAAAAAAAGGGATTGTATTGGAATGGATAAAACTATTGCTTCCCTACTTCTCCTGCAGTCCATACCTCACAGAATCACTTGAAAAGAAACAGCATTTCCTTCAGGATTTGGGGTTTTGTGTTTTTTGTTGTTGGTTTGGGTTTTTTTAATAACAAAATCCTTTACTCTCACCTCCCAGTGGGAATTCCCTGAAGTACTCTCAGTACTTCATCCCTGAGTGTACCTCAGGGATGATGCCTTGCTTAGAGAAAATGCTATAAATACCAGCTGGTCTCCTGCAGGAACAAAGCAAAGGAAGCCTCACAGCAACTGCTGATGTCTGGCAGGTCAGAGGGGCACCGTGCCTCGTAAACCAGCTCCCAAGGCAATTGTGCATCATCACTAGTCAGGTGCCCTTTTCCAGAGGAGAACAGATGATTGTTAAAAAAAAAAAAAAAATAAGAAAAGGCGAGAAAGAAGGAAAAGGAGAAGAAAATGATGAAAGATCAAAAGCAGCTGCAAAGGCAGAAGCACACACCCAGTTATGCTGGTGGTGGGTAAAGAGAGGCAGGTATGGGCCATGGACTGGTCTTCTGAAACCATAGTCCTGTCCTTGCCCACACACCTGCATTTCCTTGCCACTTCAGAGGGGAAGGCACAGTGTCCCTCAGGTACATGCCCCTGGTCCATGCCAGCTTGTGCTCACACGGTGGCTTGGAGCTCTTACACTTGAGCACAGGTCTCAGAATTAAGTTGATTTCAAGTACTTACACTTCAGTTTTAGGAAACCTTACCTGACTTTCCTTGGTTCTCAGAGACTGCCAGGAGAGTTCTTGCAGGTGCTGGAAGGTAGTTTTAATTTGGCCTCTTAGAGGTAATAGAGCTGAAACACAGGACTTGGAGTGTCTTGTCTCAGGAGATCAGGGACCAGACACTGGTCTCATACGTTACCAAATTACAGTTTGTTCACAGCATCTCCCACTCTGCAGCTGTGAGAGTTACAGTATTTGCTTCATTCACACGCTTCAGGGTGAGAAGTCACAACTTCTGTTTGTGGCTTCTCCAAATGATCTTAACCTATGTCCGTGAAAAGCTCAGGAGTGTAAATCAATGTCCTGTGACCTCCTGCAGAAAGGCTAGTAACAGCAGGAAGAGAAAGTGCTGCCTCCATTTCAAGGCAAGGGCGAGTTGGCTTTAATTTTTAAAACACTTTCATAAGTGATTGATGCAGCAGTATTTTTGGAGAGGAGAGGAAACCAACAGTCTTCTGGTGCTGTCAAATATCTCATGATGCCAGTGGTACATCAGAGTACCTTTACCAACATACTTCAGACACTTGAGGCCTGGCTAAAATCATCTCCTCTGGCTGAAGCAGGAATGGCATCTGGAAGTAAAATCTGGCTTGAGGAAATCAACAAGGCATCACAATCACTATATTCATTAGGATCTTAAGTCAAAGGCTGTCTTGTGTCCAGCTGTCTTAATGATCTAGAGGTGCTGTACCATCAGCACCTTGCAAATTCCTAGGTGCCTGGTAGGGGACAAAGGAAGGCAGTGCAAACCAGAGCTGGAGCTGGGAATAGTACTGGCTGTGAGGCCAGTTTCCATCATCACCAGCTGGAAAGAGGGAAAGCAATGGATTTCAGGGAAGGTCTATAGCTGTGGATAGTGGAGACTCTGTACCAGCAGCTGGGGAGCAGGAGTAGGTTCATTACATTAATTGGTTTTTCCTCTTTGTTTATAACTACAATTCCTCTGACCTTTGCAGGAGGACGTACAGGAAGAGGGGTATCAGCCATCTTGTTACAGTGTCTTATTTTGCTGCTGCTTTACATGCTTATCAAAGGTTTTACCATCGACGTCAGTGGAGTTGAAAAAGAGCTCTTGGTTCATCAAGTGGGACTAGATTAAGTTAGCAGAATTCTGTTCCAGGGCTTCTGACATGCTTCCATAATCCAGCCCAACCACTGCCCAGGCTGTGGGTAATTCAATTCTGCTGGTGCTGACAAAAGCCCTGAGCAGCAGCAGAGATTGCACCTCAACCTCTGTGTACTCAAATAGTAGTGCCTACTTCTTAGCATAGCAGGCTGATTTATTTTCAAGCATAATGATCAGAAAAGCAAGCCAACACTTTCAGACACCCCTAGCTTGTGGTGAATATTGAAAACTAAACCTGATTCCAGTAAGAATTGTGAAAAATGGAGCCATTATATTCTGCAGGAGCTGATGGCTGAGACAGAATGTTTCATGCCCTGGCAAATATCAGTGACATTAGCAGGCTGGCTTCCGTTTGAGACATGTGGGTGATTTTCGCAGCTGGATGACCTCAGCGCCAGGAACCAGGGCCTCTTGCTTCACGTGGAGAAAGCCCTTCAATCTTTAACTAGCCAATCTTTGACTTCATCTTATTTAAAGATTTTAGGCACTGTGCGGTGCTAAAGAGGATCTTGCTGAGCTTCTGTTTCCTCNCCTCAGCAGCAGCTGATATGTAATGAATTATTCAAGACTAGCCAGTTCCTTCATCAATTTTAATAAACTAAGTTTTCCACCATGTTCTCAGCAGTTCTGCCAGCTGGGATATGATGAGGTAAGCCCATTATTTCTTGGGGCCTTTTTAATTTTGTCCAGGTTTACATACCTGAGGGCCTTGGTGATAACCAAGGGATTAGCAGCGGACAGTGCTAACTTGGGGTAGATCTACAGTGAGCGGAAGAGACAACAGAACTCCCCCATCTCCCAGGACATCACAAAGCTGTCTTTGCACAGGGAAAATGGCTTTGCATCTACAGAAACAGACTCAGCTGCTACATGCTGACCCCCAGAGCAGAGTCTAGCCCTTCAGGCAGATGGCCTGCACACCACAGCAGCTGAGAGGCACTTCCCATCTTTCACACAGACTCACTCTCATGGAACTGTTCCTACATCTCTAATATTTCTCCAGAGCAGGCACACTGTGATGTTTATGAACTAATCCCATTCAGGAAGCACCTATGTGGATCAGCCAATGTAACACATGCACACTATTAATGCATACACAACTATTAATATAAACACAAGCAGCATCTCTCCTACACTGCAGACATCCCACCCAGGCTGCTGATAAACTTCTTCACAGAGCAATAGCTTCCACAGCCAACACTGAGCTGAGCTGGTGATTGTTGTGAAGTGTCTTTACCTTTATTCTCTTGAATAGACAGGAATACACTTCTCTCTGTTTATTATCAACCTCAAAATTGCTCATTCTATATTTTTCCTTCTCTCCTGGACACATAGGAACCAATTTCATAATGGAGTCAAAGGCAAAATGGTGCTCTTCATCCCCTATAGAATTTATTTTTATTACATTGTGCTGCACTGTATAAAGAGGTGAGAAAGAAAGAAATGGGTCATTCTCTTCTCTGTAAACTGCAGGTCACCCAGGCTAGGGTATTTCTCCAGCCCAGGTCTTCTAGAAGATTTAGCACTTACAGTCCTTATCCCTCCTGTACAGAAGGCACGCAGTTTTTACTGGAGAGAAGCAGAGCATTCAGCCCAAACCCATTCCTACTGTGGCTGCATCCAGCTCTGACTCTTCTGTATTCTGAGAACTTACATGTCATGAGGACATGATCAGTTAGCTGCACTTTATAGCACATGCAGGGAAGGCAGAAATCTCCATAGGTGCTTTTATTTTCATGTATTTTAGGAGAGGGAAGATGAGCTGCTGAGGAGGAGAGAGGCTGGACACAAGCAATGCTAAGACTGAATTGTTTACAGTCCTGGTGATAAGTTCAGTGCATGAGTATCTAACTTGCAGCATCTCTGTGATGCATCCTCTCATGAATGTGCTGCTGGTGAGGCATCCAAGCACAGCAGTTTATCCACAGAGCTGGCACCAAAGCTCAGTTTGATTGATAGGTGAAAGACAGACCTTGCTAAAGGAAGGTCACAATTATGAGAGATTTATTGATTTGCTCTTTGGGGATGGACCATAAAAGAATAGCACCTAATTGTGAGAAGTATGAGGGTGGATCCTCACAGTGTATTAAATAGCAGTAGCCATATATCTGTGTTTCAATAAGTGGGAAAGATGTTTGCAGATCCTGCAACCCTTGCACCTGCTGGCTCTTCAAGCCTGCCTCAGACAGACATCGGGCTGTTTCCCATACCTAAGCCAATCCCCCTAATCATCTCTCCCCCACTTCATTTTTGGAGTTGCACCATGCTGTTTTTTGGACTCAAAGTATTTCAGCTCCTTTATACCATCATTAATCCTGAAGCTCTTTAATTCTCCCTATGCTTGTTTTCCCCCCTAATCAGTTTTGTGCAATTTTTAACTTGTCATTTTTATTTACTACTTTTTGCTTTCCCAGTGTTTACACACGTAACATGCTTGTTTTCACTTTCCCAATAAACAAGAATCCTATTTTTTTAAACCAATATATTTACTTTCCTCAGCCACAGGATTGTGGCTCTTTGAACATTTAGGAGAAAAAAAAAGTTCCAAATTATCATTTGTATTTTTCGACTCAAATTTCCCTTTATTACCTGGCTCAGTTGGTTTCAGTTCTCTGAAGCTGACATTTTAGATTTGTAATGAGGGGTAATTGGCTTGCACAGGGCTCTGTTTGCACACAGCAAATGTAACTGTGTAGTGATCATTGGTAACTAAGCAACCAGTTATGTTTTATTTCTGTGATCAATTCTTTGCTATCTGTCAAGATTAAGTCTAACACAGCATGTGTCCACAAGGGATACAACAATTTGTGGAGTTAAGAACCCATCATCTAAAAGACTAAAAGACTAAGAGCAGCAGCAGCAGCACAAGGCCCCTAACTGACTTCTCTGACTGCAGCCCCTTAGAGACATGGAACCTTTTTCTTTCTGTGCATGGGAAAGCTTAATGGTCTTAGAGTCTAGATGGTTGAGGTAGAAGTTCATTGGCTGCCACATTTTATTCCTGCTATTCAGGCAGTGACAGCCAACCTATATTTACTCTTTATCTGTTACAGCAAATTGTTAATATTCAGAGGCTCTCTTTGCTAGTCAGAAGGCCAAGTGTGACAGTCTTGAGTTGCTTCGTTCCTACACCCTGGCAGGTTACCCAGCAGTGGTCACTGCAGGGGAGCTTCAAAAACTCTTGATTTTCTACTCACTCATTCCATGGGAATATTTGTTTCTTGTATTTAACTGTGGATAATACTCACCAGTTTCAAGGGTTTGGAAAACTCCTTATCAGGAAGCAAGTAAGGATGGACATCTCCAGGAAGGAAGGTGAGGTAGAAGCCAGACAACTGGGCAGGTTGAAACAGGAACCTTGGAAAAGGGGCACAGTCCCACTGCACCTAAACAGGAAGGGGAGAGTGGGTCCTGTGGTTGGATCTTTTTGCATCCAACAGGCCTCAGAGAAACCTGTAGTTCTGACACAGCTCTGATGTCACCCAAGAAGTAAAGCCGAGCAGGTCAGAACAAGCACACGCAGAGCATGAGGCAAGTGAGGGCTAGGGCAAGGGCTTCCAAGCCAATGGGTGCAGGAGCAAGGGTGAAGGTCCATGAGGCTGGTCAAGGTAATTAGAGGCAGCTGTACAACGCTCCTCAGCCTAAGCTTGGATCTGCTCTGCTACCCAAATTCTCTTCCAGCGGGATCACTACGAGACATTTCATAGAAAAGAAATCCATTTTAGCTTCATGCAGGAAAGAAAATGTGGATCTGGAGCAGGTTGTAACAACTCTTCCACCACTGTCTATTTACAGCAAATGTTGAATGGTACTTAGAAGGAAATCTTTCGAAGCTCCATCTCCAGATTCAGTTTGCAACTTATCCTTGTTGCTGCTTGCTGAAAGGAGCCATATGGATTTTGTACTGAATGTTGCATAAATGCTAATATGCAAGTATATTTAGAGGTGGCATATGGACGATAGTAAATGGAAATAAGTGGGGTTTTTGGTTCAGATTACACAGGCAAGTTCAGTGAAGCAGGTGTGCCAGTGTGTTAGTCAGGAAGCTTCATTGTCTGGAGTCCCAGGTTCAGATCTTGATTGGGTTTTTTTCTGCACTTGCTTGTGCTGGCTGACTTTGTCAACAGTACAAATGTTTGCCAGCAGTTGTAGAAAATCTTGAAGACTTCAGCCATTGTAAAAATAACCCCACAACACACAGTCTGATCTGGGTTATACTGTAGACCAGTCAGAGACAGCAACCTTTATTCTTTGGGGTCCTGTAGGTACAAAGGTACCTGTCAGAGTTACTTGCATTAGTTTAGAAAAGTGATGTAGTCTAGTAGCTGACAGAACAGCCTGCTATAGCTAGTAGATGTAGGAGATTATTTTACTTTTTTTTGAATCCTTGCAGAAATCCAGAAAGTCATTGGTGTATGGGAGCTGGTGGGCTTCAGGGTCCTCTGTCAGGGAGGATGACACGACTCATACTGGCACAGTGTGTCACAGTTCCTGTTGTGCCTGCCCCAGTCAGGGAGCAGGAGCTTCCCCTGTGCTCAGGCAACAGGTATTTGAGCTGGATCTGAAAATTCTGGGCTGAGTCCCGTCTGGCATCAATGAGCTGATATCTGCATAGTAACTGGCTTTGTTAAACTATCTCCTACTTTATTGTTTTTTATTTTTCAGTGTTTGGGGAATTTACTCATAGAGCCTCAAGCAAAAAAAAAAAAAAAAAATCCAAGTTGAGCAGAGATGGAAATTTTTCATGAAGCTGTAGATAAGCCATCCCCTTTGATGTTAATACCACAATTTCATCTGCTCTGCTTAAAAGGTTAATTAGATTTAGATGTCTTATGCACAAAGAAAAAATGACAGCATCCTGACAGATTTTTACAACTTGCTCAGAGGTTCTCTTACAGCTAATCCACTGTGGTCACTACAGTCCCCTCTTCTGTCACAGCCTGATGCCTCTTTCTTACAGTCTCACCTGCACATTAAACAGCAGCCATAAAGCATTTTGCCACTGGTCCTGCCAGCTGATGAGTCCTTTTTAAAGCCTACTCATTGAATTGAGTGTGTTTCTCTTTGCATAGGGAAGTAGTTGACTTTGAATGTCACCCAGTCCTATGGATGCAAGTGGGAAGATGGATTATGTTGGCAGCAATCCATCCATCTGTTCATCTGCCAACTCTAATGTTTAGCTTTTCAAGCTCCCAGTTGTCTTAAATAATGCTGACCTACAGGGTCTGGGATGGAAAATGTCACATAGCTCATTTAGTCTTCCATTTCTTAAGGGGCAGTTAAACTTTCTGAGGTGTTACAGATACATGCAGGAATTGTTGATGGATAGTACTTATGAGGTTGAGGTTAAATTCTTTTCTGAGATGCTTTGTTGCTTGAGACTCTTACCACAATGTTGGCTGCAGCATCTGCGCTGTGTCTTCTCAGAGTACGCCTTAAAAAAGGTGTTTACAAAGGATTCATGTCTGTTTCCCATGAGGGATTGGATGTCTGCATGGATGTGTTTCCTCTCTTTTGATTGGTATTATAAAATTGTATCAATAGGGTGGGTTTGCCTCCTTGCTGTGCAGCTTTGGGTAGGTATGTGTACTTTGTGACAACCACAAAGGCTGTACGCATTGGGTGCTGTTATTAAAAAAAACCTGGCTGGTTGCCTGCAGGTCTGCCTTGATGCTCTTGGTTCAGTTTATAGCACTACTTTGGTAAAATAAATGTGCATGCAAGAATTCTTATCAGCTCCTATGATCTGTGTCTTATTTTTTTCCCAGTTGCGAAAAAAATAAAGGTTAACAAGATTGTAGTGACCTTCATTAGGCTCTTGGAATATTTTGCAAAATGTCATGGAAGTAATGATACCTAACTCAGGCTGTGAGAACCCAGAGCTGTTTGAGAACTGCCAGCTTCAGACCTGCAGCAAGTTACTGGCATAAGAAGTGATGTGGAGTGTCTTGTGATTCTGGATCCAGAGTGGGTCTTCATCACACTTAATGTCATGGCGTCTCTATGATGTAGCCAATATTCAAGACCAGCATCACATGGAGAAGAAATCTGACTCACTGTCCTCCTCCCTCATTCTCTTAGGAAGAGCTGCAAAATTGCTGCATTTATTTTTTTCTTCACCATGTTACATGTGCAGTTACAAACCTGCCCTGCATGAAGATGCAGCTTGCACTAAGTATCCAGTACATCTGAGCAAACAAAACCGTTTTCTTACAGCTGGCTTTAAACAAAGGGGCATGTCCTGCCTCCTCTTCCATCACCTTTTGCTATAGTGTAGGGTCTGGCAGAAAACTAAAAAGAAAGAGTCCTGTGGCAATGTTACTAATTTAGAATATATAGATGTGGTTATGAACATCCCCAAGAGTATACGCATTGGTATTAATCAGTCCTATAATCTGTTTCTTAATGATGACTTTAAAACACCTCCAGTAAACCATGCGTGACATGATGTGTCTAGGGAAGACTTGTGTGTGGTGAGAAATCCCATGGATCTGTGCTGCCTCCAGTCTGATCTCTCCAAATCCTGTTCCTGTGGGGTCACCTGGGTGTTACTGCCCAGCTGGTGTAGAATACAGCCCAGAGTGATTTTCCTATCTTGAGTATATCTGATGTGTTTTTAAGTCTTGATATTGTGATCTGAGAAACCTTTGGTGACCAGCTGTTTAGGGCAAATCACACTTGGAAAGCTGCCCTGTGGAATGTATGCTCCTCCCAGCATGCTGGGATTTGTGCCTAAAGACATTTATCCCTGCCCCTCCAAGTGGAGGAGCCCAGAGCTCCAGGCCAATCCAAATGCCATTTCTGCTTCAGCCCTAAGATGCTCTGGGCAGTTCGCTGCCTGTTGTGTCTCTGCAGTCACAGAATTGTTTGCAGAAAAGTAATAGCTACAAACGCAGCAGAACAGCAGTTCCCCACGGGCAGAGATCCATTTCAAGAAGCTTTTATGTTCCTATCACTTTCTGTCTCCCGGTGCAGTAAACCAGTTCCTGTCCTTGTCTGTCCCTACCGGTCTGTGGTGCTACCTCCTTTCTTCCATCCATAGCACTGACAGCCCTCCACCCCCTTGCTCCTGGCTGGGGAAAAGGCAGGACACTGCAGCTGGGTCTATGCTCTCCACCCCGGCCAGCAGTAGGTCAAGCAGGGCACTTAGATGTGCTAATTGCAAGTCAAAACGTTTCCTACAGGGAGGACATCAACTGGAGTTTTCTCCAGCCATCAGTGTTTCTAAAGCCTGTCATATAGACAGGCAGGCAAGAGGAGATAGAAAAAGAAAATTCAAGTAATTTCCATAGCTAATTGAAATGGAGGGGAAGGGAAGAGGTGCAAATCCAACTTGAAAGGGCAGTCTTTGCCTTTGATAATCGACTGGGAAAAATAACTTACTGAAGCATTGAAGAATATGAAACAAAAGCAAATAAATGATGCTGTCAGTCTGATCAAAGGGTTCTATACAAGAGAGACCCTCTGTCAGTGCTGGTCCTGCCTCCATGTGCTTAGGAACTTTGCCCGGTAAATTTGATGAACTGCTACATGTAATGTAGAGAAAGGAACTGAATTTTTCTCTTGGGATCTATTGCTGATGTAAAGTGCTTTCAAACTCTGTAGGCCATTAGAACTAGGGATATCAAAAGATGCAAAAAAAAAGGCGCAGGGTAATTTTCTTTCCAGTTCCTGAGTTCAGATGGAGGCAAAGGTTCTGAACACACAAATACAGGGAAAAGGTGACACATCCATTGGATCTGATCTGCACTAGGGCATTTACTGGCAAAACTATCTATGTAATGGTATTGCTATAGATAATGCTCCCCTGTGGATATAATTCTTCTGTAATAATAGACCCAAATGAATAAAAACTTTCTGGATTAAGAGCGCCCATCGGGTGATGGAGTGATACATGTCTGGAGTGGTACTACTGTTAGGAATAAAAGGTTGTTTAGTAAATTTGTATGTACTCTTAGACTTAAAGCAGAAAAGAGTCTTTGCTATGACAAAAAGCATACTCTAAAATTTGCTAATCATACTAAAATCTCCCCCCCCAAACAAGGCATCTTGCAGTTTGTGCACTCCTTGGTGGGCTTAGATAAATAGCATCTGTAGAGAAAGAGGGAGTTTCACTGAAGCTTTATCACTTCTTCATTAATGTGTCATTAACCTGAATTAGGAATGATTTTCCCAGAGAAAGCAAGGTCAGAGAGAAGTGTTATTTTAGGAAGATGGTTCCTGTGCCCCAAATGCCAAGAACACCTGTGCAAAGACCCAGTTGTGACTGGAGCCCAGCCTGTCATCTCCACTGGTCTCTCGGTTGGGATGAAAGGTGAAAGGTTGCTCTAAACTGCACACTGCAAAGTAGCAAGCCAAGAGAGAGCCCATGACACCACCTTCAAAGAGAGCACAGCACTGAGCCTCAGCAAAATAGAGCAAAAAACTGCAACAGTGGCTCTTCCACACTTGAAACAGCTCTGGAGGGACAGGGGATTCCCAGTGGCCATCGAGGCAGCTGAATGAAATTGTCACTTGCAATAAGGCATCCTGAGAGCTAGGGGAAATCCTGGCTCTATGCCCACTGGCACAGATCCAAGTGATTTCACTGGAGCCGATTTTTACTCTGTATGTGAAGTAAATTGCCAGGGTGAAGCTGCAAAAGTAATGCCTAGTAATGAAATCCACTTGCAGCACTGCACCTCTGCACCAGAGCCCTGCTGTGAGCAGGAGTGTTTGCACTGGCTCTGGAGAACACCGTGCTGTTCTTGTAGGAGGCAGGAGGAGACAAGAGGCGTGAAGTGCCACTGAATTCATCACATAAATGCCTATTTGTGGGCAAACTCACTTTTTTGTCGACCCACTGTTGTTTTTTTTGCTAGCTTTCCCAGGATTCCCACCAACACCATGGACTATCCATCAATATCACCATAGCAACAAGAAGTCATTAATGGTATCCTGCCTATTGACAGAATCTACAGGGTGCTGATCTGAGTGGCGAGCCATCACCATCAGTTTCAATGAGAAAGGAAAGAGCTCAAGGTCTCTGTGGAATCAATCCTTTCATTCTCCATCCTCTGCATCTCCCCAGAGAAGTCCTGAATTGTGTAATGGCAATAAGGGACATATTTCTTCCGTTAGCAAGTCCTGTGCAGTGTATGCTTAGGGAGCTGCTGCCAGGAAAAGATGGGGCTGGATTTGTTGCACAAGCACGGATAAATGTGCCCCTCTTGGGTTTGTTTGCACAGGGCTGTGGTTCTGAGAGACACTTTACATTGCAAATAAGCAACTTATCCTGTAAACCTCCAGGGAGTTCAGAGCAAAGCGGGAGGCTTGGGGGCCAGGAAAGGGGAATAGCAGGCTAAACTGTGAGGAGAGATAAAAGACATGTCATATAATTCTGCTAAATGGTGAAGGAAGGGAAATTCTCAGCAGGTGTAAATTAGCATTGACAAGCAATACTGATTTACACCCAGCTCATGGTCTGGTCCACAGTTTAATCAACTGAAAAGCATCAGCATCTGAAAGGGAGGGGGTTGTCTAGAGAGGCCCGTGGGAGGAGTTGAAAAATCTGTGAAAAAGAAGAAAATAAATTCTCTTTGGTAGGTAGGAAAGAGCTTGTGATGTTCCTTGGGACTGATGCAGAGCCTGGCCAGCTGCACCAGCTCCCTGTCAGGACTCCTACTGCCTCACAGTGGTCAACGTGCAGTCCTTCTGAGGATACATCCCTCAGCTGAGACAGGTGGCGGGCACAGGCCTGCCTGGTTTTCTGTAGAAGCGTTGCTGAGTGTCTACAGAGCCAAAGGAACAGGAAGTGTTAGTGCCCATGGCCATCCACGCCTGGCCAGGACTACTGACACTGCTGTCATCCACATTTCCTCATGGCAAGCCTGCCTCTGCCAGCAGTATGACACAGTGCCTGGCAGCTTTGGGATGTAACCAAGCAAGGTGTAGGATGAGATCATACATCTCCCTTACCGTCCTCAATACCTCCTTCCTCCTCCAGATCTCCTTCTCATCTCACATGTGTTGTTGGCATGGAAGAGCTCTGCTCATCCACCTACCCTAACCTTTGGGGAGTGCTGGAGTGGCTTCCAGTGCAAAGTTAATGAACTGAGATCAACAGAATTAAGTTGTGGGGCTTCTTTCCCCACTAGTGAGATGGGAGCCAAGGTTCAATGCTGCCTGGTTGGAAAGACTGATGCAATAAGCCACTAGTGCACTCAAAGTTTAACATTTGTGGCTGTGCTACAAAAAACATTTTCCTAGTACAAGGAAGGGAGTAGGAATTTTTGATGTACAGCTTATTCTTAGAATTAGGGTGTGATTTCTTTCCTGTGCCCTATGCATTTTAAGGATTAGGCTGAGGCTCTCGGGACAATCTTAGAACAAGGAAGAAGGAATACCTTCAGCCACCCTGAGGGAGCCAACTGCATAGGACTGGTTTTCTGTTGTGCTTTTGGGACTGGTGGAAGCAATGTAATAGGGCATGGGAAGAGCTATGTTTCTGTGTGCCCTGATAGTCATGTATTGCTAGTTCAGCCAGGGGTATTTCCACTCTGAAAGAAATCCAACATCGTGACTCAGGCCCTGCAAATTGTGAGATTAAATCATGAGTTAAATGATGATATGAAAAAAGGACTTGATCTTATTTTTCCCATTAAGTGTGAGTTGGCTTTTTACATCTTTCTTGCCAGAAAGGGAATGAAAATGGTGGTTGAAATGCCAGTCTTCAATGCACAAAAGATGACAACAGTCAGCTTAGGTGAAGGTTCTGTTGATCCTCCTCCTCACATGCTGCAAGGGGAAGGGAGCAGCCAGCCCTTTCCTGCTACTGGCTTGATTTACTTTTCCCTGTCAGTTCTCGTATTCAACTGAGCCATTGTGCCCTGCTTTTTTTTTGTTGTATCTTCTGCCTTCCTCAAACACATGCAGAGACGATCAAGACAGTTTTAGATGATCTGAGGTATAGTTCCCCACCTCATCATTTTTCAGCTGCAGACATGCTCCATCTGTGTTGCTCTTTCCAAAAGGATGTGCTGCTGACCACAGCAGGAGGCAGAGCACTGGGCTGGCAGTACTGGGCTGCCTCACAGAGGCATGTGAGTCATTGACTGAGCGTAGCAGGGCTGGGCTGGGGCACCCCTCTGGCAGGGAGCTGGAGGAGAAGGGTCTGGAGCTGGCACTGGGAAGTCACAACTGATGCTGGACCCTTTGCTGGGACTGAGCTTCAAGTCACGGCCTTAGCCTTTTCTTCTCCTTGCTTCCCAAGAAATAACAAATCCATTTGTAGCCATATTGGAACCATTTTCTGCATTAGTGCTGACGTTATACCTATGCAGAGTGGGAATCTGAAGGAGAAGTGGAGGTGCCAGGTTGTAAAGTGAGATGACATATGGCTTTATAATTCCCAGATCTCACAGGGAGATGGGTAGGTTTTCCTGGCTCAGGTTTGCCTGTGAGAAGTGCCTGTGTCTTTGCCAGGTTAGGAGCAAGTCAGAGCCTGTGCTCAGATCATGTCTGTTCCTCGTAAGGCCAATAGTGAGTGCTGTGTGTGTATGCCAGGATCAAGGTGGGTGGCGGGCAAGATCTGCTTTGCCTGACCCAAAGGTCTGGGAATGCTTGGTTCATGGTGTCTATACACGTCAGGCGAAACCACCTGTGTCCTGTACATTGGCTAACTCAAGCCTGAGCATTGTCTCTGCTTGGTTATAACCTTGTGGACTCCTTCTCCAGCTCTAAGAGGGGAGCAGAGTGGCTCACACTGTTACAGACAAGGGCGTCATCTGTCAATCAGATGTCCCCTGAAGGTTCATAGGTGCTGGGGGTGATCTGTCCCACAAGAGGACTTCATTGCAAATGGAACTTGCTTCCTCCTGAGAGGAAGTCATCCAAAGGAGCTTTGTGGTCAACCAGTGTGTTGAGTCACTGAAAGCTTGGCAGATGGTGAGCGCTGCCATCTCTTGGGATGCTTCACAGCTGATGATGACAAGCAAGTCCAGCTGGGACACTTAGTGGGAGTGTCACACTGGTGTCTCCAGGAGCATTTGTTACAGAATCAACCTACTCAGCCTGCCTTTGCTGCAAGATGAATATTAATCCTCTGAAGCTCCAGTCCCTCTGCTGCATCATCAGCAGGATTGTTGGAGCAATATTGTACAAGAGACTGAGTGGTGCATTGGTGAGACAAAAGGAGGTACCCTTTCCTAAAGCAGGGAATCAAGAGGGAACATTGGTCACCTTGCAAGTATGCTACCTGAAATCAGTGTGCTGGAGTGTCTGGCCTTGGAGGTAGGCTGGAAGCATCATCTCATCACAGCCTTTTTGAAGGAGGAACACAAGGAAAAACCATGCTGGGACACAAGAGAAGCTGCTCAGACTAAGACAACAGCCAGAAAAATTCATCAAAGGCACTGTTCCCAAGTGCACAGGCATATGGAGCAGTAGGGCTTCTCAAGGTGAAACCTGTTATGTCAATGAAAATAGTTCCCAAACAGCTTAAAAATCCCACAGAAAAGGAGCCAAGAATGCTTAAGTGAGTTTATAAAATTTTGAGTGTAGCTTTTCTACTGCCTTGAGACTATTTCGGAGCCAGTCTGTCCCAAATAGAAACTCACATGAAGTTACGGTGATTCCTACAGTCTCCCTGCTGGAACTGAGCTGATCCATAGCAGGACGTTCCTATGGTGATCAGCAGGTACCGTGGACAGAGTCTTCTGTGACACATCTGTCTGGCACATGTGTGCCCTTTGGGCTGCTCTGACCAGCCAGCCCTGACCATGGCCAAGACCAGGTCGGCTTTTTTCTCGACAGGTTGTTAACAAGTTGTGTTGTGTTGAATGTAATGGGATGGAGGAAGACTTGGAGAAGCAGGAAAAAAATCCCAAAAAGGATTAGGAAAAGAGAAGTGAAGGGAGGGAAATGGCTAGACAATATCACATGGTGAAGTAAGCAGCTCATAACACAGTAGAATTTAATGCCATTGCCTGTGCTCTCAGCAACTTCTTGACCCTGGGCGGTGCAGTGTCTTTGGGGGTTCCCCATGCCAAGCTGTCTCTGAGATTCTGGTTCTTGCTTATGCTTAAGGTGAGAACACAGGGACTATAAATCAGTGAGCAGACTATAAAGGTTATTGTTTTCCCTTTATTACCTGGTTTTGAAATCAATCTGGCAGTTGTTCCTCTTGTTAGCAATCCTGATTTATGCCATGCAGAGGACAATGAAAGCAGTGATAATAATGTAAACTCGGGGAAAGTTATGGGTAGCTTTTAGCCCTAGGAAGGAGAAAGAAACCCAGAAAATTGTACTGGTTTAGAGAACTACTGTGGCTGTACCTTTCCTGCTGCAATTAACAGACACTATATAAGCTGTGTTCCTGTTTCAGCTGCTACAACAGGTAAAAAGAAACCCAAGAAATTTAATGACAGTCACCTTATCTTCATCAACCAGTTTCTGCAGCACAGCGCTGGTTAAGAGAACAGCTAAGAAAGCAAATACAACCAAGGCATCTTTCTTTTTCTTGTTAACCTTTAATATGAAAAAAATAAAACATCTGGCATTCTTTCCCTTGAAACTGCTAGTGTTCTGCTAAGCAGCTGAAGTGATGTGCATGACATGGCAGTAAGCAGATCATGCTGTGACCATGAGGTTTGCTGTATCAGATACGACAAAACTCACGGCAGTAAAATAGCTTGCTAAAATCCTTTGTATGGCTCTTTGAAATGTGCTGTTCACATCCCTCTAGCTGGCTGGATCTCTGAAATAAAAGGAGATTGTCCAGCATAAACCAACCTCTGTTCAGGGCAGCAATTTGCAAAACCTAATGCAGAGACATTAGAATAAAACCTGAAAGTTAGTGTAATCTCTTATTTCAAGGTGGAGTAAGGATCTGCAGTTATTCCCCTCCCTTGGAAGCAGGAGTTTGGTGTGATGGCCATGACTCGGAAGCTCATTTGCTTGTGACTGAAATGTTGTAAATGTGGAAAGTGGAAAATGTACCAGGCTCACTTGATTGTCTCTGATCAAGCAGGAGACAACAGACAATAGCAAGCTGCTCTCCACAATTTAATGGAACAAATATCCATGTTTGCTAAGTCTGTAGAGTGAATCTTGCTGCAGTGAACTCCGCAAAGCAGCACCAGTAAACCTACTCAGCCCTGCTAGATTTGGTGGCCTCTTTTCCTGAGGCTTTGTGAAGCTCTGTGATCCATTGTCCTGATATTCCTGGAGTCCTTGAACATGTCTGGTCTTCTCAACAGTGTTTTTCATCAGCAATGAGCTACTTATCCTGTGCCTGCCTGCTTCATCCCCCTGACACTTTGTCTCGTGTTTTGCTGGGAAGGTCAGCCAGGCAGAACGGTTCTGATGTGTTTGGGAAGAAATAATTTATCCTTCAAGCTTTAATCCTTAGAAATAAGTTCTTGGGGAGGATTTTACGGGAAAATTAAGGTTAGTGGCAGGTCTCCAGTCAGGCACTTATCAGAGTAGTGAAGAAGTTGATTAAAGAGAATCACATGGTAGAAAATAAGCTGAGCACACATTGCCCTTAGTCTTATGCTCACTTAAGGCATGAGGCTCATAACCACTAGAAACTTTTCAGCGCTTGAGCCAGGGAACAGGCAAATGTTTCACAGACAATGTGATTGAGGAGTAATGATGTGCTGCAGCAGCAGCTGACACTAAACTCTGCTTTGCTGTTTGGCCTGGAATAAGTTACTATTGGCCTGGAGGATTGCTGGTCCAGAATAAAACCTGAGCTTTGGATAAGTGTGACTTACCCAAAGTCTGCCTGGAAACAAAGGCCTTATCCAAAGGGCTGCCTGGAAGTACCCAGGTGGGTAAACAAAGGAGCGTAGCATCAATCCACAGTGCTCACACACCCTGGGGAGTGACAAAGAATGGACAACTCAGTGCTTGGTCTAACTGGAGGAGAGCAGAGGATACACTGGGGCTGCTGTGTACCTTTAGGAGAGAGTAAATTAGGACCTGGAGTTGGGTCACCATGTAAGAGACCAGCATTTCCTTCCTTTCTTCCAGTGCCTCACACTTCATTGACCTTCGCCAGTCAATACCTGGAATCACCTGCTATAACTATAGCATATACTTACAGCTCTGAGGTGGTAGGAGGACAAACTTTCAAGTTGCTGTGGTTCCCAGTGTTTCTTTGTTGGTGACCATATAAGACTGCAGCTAAATACTCTGTATGTACCATGGGCCTGCAACTATGTGCTCAAAGGTCATCTCTAGCTTATCAACCAGAAGCATATTAACTTGTTTGGGTTTTTTTCCTGTCTCTGTCTTGTGCTCTTCTCCAGCAGACTGCCTACAACAAGCTTCTGGCCACATTACTTGGGAGCTGAGTGTGTAGGCACATGTTTTATATCATGGGGTGTCAATGACCTGACAAATGCAGGCATCTGAGCTGAAACTATGATGCAGTTGCTGTGTGCCATGGAGCACAAGAACAGGGGAAGGAGGGAGAAACAGTGTTTTCTGGTTACAAGCCAGGGACAAATTACCTGGTGTTTTAGAGAGACCACTGTTTTTCTCCTGCTCCAAGCATCCCTGAGCAGCGGGGGAAGGAGGCCGTGCCTCAGCCGGTCCCCTGTCCGGGTCACGACTCGGGCAGCAGCTGCCTAGGGTGCTCAGTGAAATTAAGCTTAGCTTCCTGACATGCTGTGCACAGCCCTCAGGGCGGTGACATGGGGGAACAGGCAAAATCACAGGAGTTCAGCTGGAAAGAGATGGTCCTTCCAAGAGTGGAATGACAGGGAGGAAAGGTGCTGCTGCCTGAGCTGGCTGTTACAAGATCTCCACAGCTGCCCTGCAGGTGTTTGGGGGAACAGAACTCACTGATTTCTGAGGCTCCCTCTCACTCCAGCCAGGGCACCAGACCCCCTTGCACATCGACCTGTGAGCTACATCCATGTGCACCTTTGCTCTGAGCTCTCCTGGAATATCAGAGGGACTTCTGTGTCAGAAGTGTTTAAACAAAAAAAAAAACCAAAAAAACCAACAACAACAACAAAAAAAAATCACTGTTCAGAGAAAAAGAATTCACCCCTGATGGGTGACAAGTATTAAAATAAATTACTTGGAAACAAAATTCCCATCTTTCTGCACTTAATCCAGTAAATTTTGGTTCTTGCCTACCTGTCAGCAAACTTTGCGCAGCCTCCTCTGGAAAGTCTCTGACTCCTGCTCTCTCACAGCCAGCTCTGGCTGTTCTCTGGCTCCTCTGGCTCCTCTGCTCTGCAAACCTGCCTCTGGTTCCCACTCTCTGTCCCTCACTCTGCCTGCCCCACTGTGCCCACAGGAGGTTTCTTCCAGCTGCTTGTTCCCTGAAAGTGACTTTTGCCATCTCATGCACATTTCTGGAAAATCCTGCCCTGACAAAGCAGCGGCAGGTCCCTGCTGCCTGGCAGTGCTTGAGAGCACTGGCACCTTCCACAGCTGCTGGGGGAATGAGCCTGTGCTGTTCTGCAGTGCAGAGGGGTGCCCTCACCTGCTGGAGGGTTTGAGGCATTCCCCTAAGAAATGGAGGGGTATAAACCCCCCTGCATGGCCCGTGCTGTGCACTTGAGCAGGCAGGGAGAGAATTGTCCCTGACCTCCCATGCCTGGCATCACTGTAGCTGACCTGCAGCCCATAGAGGGGTCAGCTCTATGAGCCCTGTCAGTGAACTTCCACCTGAAGAGAATCATGAGGGCAAAAATCAATTTCCTTCTCAGTGCTACCCATCTCTTGGTGAATGGAGCACCTACAGACAGATCCCACCCTGTTGTTTCTGTGCCTCTGCTTCCTTGCTCTTCTCCTGACTGCTTCTGCCCCTTCCTGTGCACTTTCTTCTCTGGCCCCCTTGCTGTCACATACACACATGCAGAGCCTGCCAAGCCAGTGTCCAGCCCAGGAGCCTGCCTCATATGTCCCTTGCTTTCTCTTCAGGCCTTATTCTGTGTAACTCCCTGCCTTGGGCAAGGGCAGCTTTATTCTCTATCCTCACTGCAGCAAGGGCTGTTTTCTCTTTCTTCTTGTTCTGAAAGTATAGTGCCAAAAGTACATGGTGGCTTTTATTCCTGTGGTTGTGACCTGATCACAGACCAACCTGACAGGGCATGGCATCCTTTATTAACAGCACTTTCTCACAGGAGCCCTTCGGCACTACCATGAGAGCCATGCTCTCTGCTCAGTGACTGGCTTTCACATCATCTAATTCTCTCTTTCTTGACAGATTATGTTATAACCTATGAGCACAGAAAATCCTGATCCTCATGTTTCTCTGCTGTCACCTGTGGGCTCCTCCAGAGCCATGAAGAAGGGGGAACTCCAGCCCTACCATGAGAAGACCGGGTGAGAAGTGCCTGTGATATCTTGGGGAACAGCCACACTTTGAGAGCTAGTTTTAATTTTTATTTTTAGCAGTTATGAGAGAAGGAAATTACGTTCATCATTCAGTGGTGAACCACAGGAGCAGTTCTGCCTTCCCTCTCTGGGATGAGATTAGACATAATTTCATTAATACGGGGAACATATGCAAATTTGAGCCACTCTGAGCAAGGGGTGAATCAAGCTCAGAGTGTGTTAGCAAGATTATCTTCCAGGCAATACAGTACCTCAGACTTCCCCTCAGATAGATGTCTGTGGGTGCATCATGTATCTAGGTGCCTGTGGTGGTGTCTTAGCCTTCGGGGAGTAACAAACCTCTTCATTCCCCTCCTGATCAAGGTGGCTGTGCTGCCTGAATAGTTGGCCACGTGTGGGGAATCCAGCTGCACTACGGAACAAATAGTCTGGGCTGTAACTGGTTCTGTCTTGCTTTACCAAGACCTCTTCCTGTGTGTTCAACCTGGTTGATTCTTGTCTGCCTTATTGTTAAAGACTTATGCCCCACCATCCCAGCTCTGTCTTGCCCTTATGAATCTCAGGTAACCCCATATCCCCTGCCCAGTCTTACTGTCCTTTACATATGGCACTCGCTCATTCCCTTTGCCTCTGATTGCCAAGGAAGGGAGTGGATTAGGCTGTAGCAGACACTGATGTCTGGTGTGACTGCTGGCAAGTCCATGAGGCCTAAATCCCTAAAAGAAATCTAGAGTCTCTCCATTCAGTGTGAGGAGGCTCCATCCACTTCCAGCAAGGACTTAGGCACTTAGCCTTCATCCTGCTGGCCCAAAGTGGAGTTTAGGGATTTAACTCTCCACTCTGAACATGTGATTTAGTCACTTAGATTCCCCGGATCTTACAGTGCTGAACACAGTTCATAGGAGGAGCCTTGAAAAGCACAGCTTTCTCTTTTGTGGCCTCCACTGAGCTGTCATGGGAGGATGATCATTTGAGCCTGTGGCTAAGGAGTCAGGAGGGTGCATTTGTGAGTCTGTAAGGTACCTTTGTCTCTGCACTGGAAAGGCCTTGGCAGCGCATGGTTACTGTATGCAGTCAATAAATGATATGTATCTTCCTCTATCTTCCTCGTGAAGGGCGAATCAGAGCAATAAGGGGCTGCAATGTGACTGTCAGGCACAAAACCACCACCTGTCAGCCTTCTTCTTTCTCCTTTCTACTTGAGTCTTCAAGGAGACCACAGTTACGTCATCATTTCCTGGCCCCAGCATCGCCCTTAGCTCCTTCACTCTTGCCTGCACCCCGTTTGAGGGAAAGAACCTCACTATCTCTTGTAAACCTGCTGTCTCCTTAGTGCTGCTGCTGTGTGAGTAAGCTGAGCACACAGCAAGCACTTCTGAGCATGTGTCTCTAGCGTTGAGCAATGTTATTGTGAGGAAATTGCTGAGGGTAGGTAGGATAAACTTCTCCAAATTCAGACAGGTAGTGTAAGGCCACTGTTGGCTTGGCAGGAGAAGAAAAAGCCTCCCTGCCCCAAGCTCCACGGCTCATCGCCCAGTTACGCTGCTCTGCTCCTGCACAAGCTGTTGGTGTTGGATTCTGCGTACCCTGGAAGCAGACCTGCTGCTGCATCCTGCGAGTCAGCACCAGGCTGCTTCAGTAACTCATCTTTCCTTCCATTCACAGGTCTTCTACGCATGGCGACTCCACCCATGTGAGAGCTCTTATGTGGGTGCCCAGCAGCACACTTTGCTGTCTGTGGTCTGGGGACACTGACTGGCATCTAAGCGACACCCCAGCTCCCTCCTCTCCCCCTAGACGCCACTGTCCTAGAGCCTCCATGTGCATTTGCTATGACATACATCAGTGTTGATGAGAGACAGGAACACTGCCGGGTGATCTCGAGCTGCCAAAATAATCAGCTCTGTGCACAACATGGCTTAAAGGATTTTCCAGTTAGCAGCATGCATCCGCTAAAGAACTTAGACACTCATATTTTTTCTGGGGACTTCCACACTCTTGCCTGCCACACAGGCAAGGCACCCTTGGCCAGTCCTGTGGAAAACCGGATGTATCGGAGCGTGGAAAACCTACACTGGGCAACGGTTGCTGACTGTGGGCTGTATTCTCACTGCCGGAGCCTGGATAACGAGATCATCTTTCGCTATAGAGGCACCAGTCAGTGGACAGAAGGTTGTGTGGATGTGGCCCCAGTACAGAGCGCATCAGACTCTCTGAGGAGCCTTTCTCTCCATGCTAAACAGACGTCTCGATCCGCACAGAATGTGCTCCTCCCTCCCTTTGCCAAAGTGCCTCAGTGGCTCTTCCCTTCCGCAGAGGAAAAAGCCCTACACGGGGATGCCAGAAAAGAGCTGAAGGAGAAGCTGAGGCTGCACAGCAGTAAGGTGGCAGAGCCCTGTAAGCCAGTGCGCCCACAAGTGGCCCTGCCTGAGCTGATGGCCCAGGAGTGCTTTGAATGCCAGGTGTGCCAGCAGTGCAAGAACGGCTGTGCTGTGAACTGCTGCACGGTTCTGGTGGAACACACTGCTCTCAGGCGCTGCCTCCCAGCGGGGCAGGGACTATGCTTTGCACACAGGATCATCAGTCCAGAAGACATCAAGCAGGAGGCTCAGAGGAGGCTTCAGCTCCGAAGGCAGAATAGCTTCCCCAATTTGCCCCTTCAGCATGCTGGGGAAAGCCATGAGATGAGCAAATCCAGAACAGCAGAGACCATAGAACAGTACAGGGGGGAAACAGATGGCAAAGTCACATTGGGACAGAGCAAGAAAGGCCGCTGCAAAGGGAGGCTCTACATACCCACTTTTGAGGAGTTCAAGCAAATGAGAAGTAAGGAGGGAAATTCATCTGACATCAGCAGTGGGCCAGCAGATTGCTTGAAAAAGGGTCTGCCTGCAAACCAGACACTGGAGGAGGAAAACAATAAGAATGTCTGTCCAGAAGCTTTAGAGACAAAAGCTGTGAATGAACCTGCTGTCACAGCAGAGGAGGATGATGATGTATTTCATGAAAACCACACCTCTGCTGGCTTTTCCCAAAACCCAGCCACATGGGATGGTTTCAAGATGAGCAGTCCTGAGGTGAAGGACAGAACCTTCCAGACCTCCATCCCAGATACATCACCAGTCCCTATTTGCTCCAGTCCTATTCCACGATCACCTCTACAGGCAGGAGCAATGCACAGTGCTGGGCAGGAGATCTTCAGTGATGAGCAGCAGAAAGGAGAGACAAGACAATTAAATGATGTCCTCCACCTTGCAGGGCAGTCGCTGGCTTCTGAAGCCCAGTCCTCTTGCTGTTCATCGCTGCTGTTAGAAGCCACAGACTTATCCAGCTATGGAGCTAAGCTACAAAAAATGAAGGATGAATTCATAGGTTCAGCCTTGGAACTTATTAAGAAAAGGTAACATGCTCCGTGGGGTCACCTGAAAGCAGTTCCCTTGTTAATGATCTAGTCTTTCTCCTGATATGTACATTTAATTCCTGTAGCATAAATGTGCTGTTGGCAGAGCCTTTCATCTTGGAGTCTCTGATAGCCACATGGACATGTCTTTAAAGCTGTTCAGCTTAAATTCCACCTTGCAGGGGATTAAACATCAAACAGCATTTTCATCTAGACTTTGCCTTTTTGTGCACCTTAATCCTGTAAAGACAACAGCCATTAGTAGTTCTGACACCCAGTTTCCCACCCATTTTATTTCTGTATTAAATTGTNTTTAGCATCTGTTAAAAGTAGAAGACAGCCAAAGGATACAACGTAGTGATATGATTCATTTGAAGAAAGATGTAGAGTCTGTCCCACCACTGCAGGACATGAATTGAGATAGTGTGACATGCAGCAGCAAGTGCTTTCACTTGCTTGCCTGTAAGTAGTGAACAGGCGCACAAGGGCAAGATGGCTGCTATGAGTCTTTTACCCCCTCTTGGAGACCTGCACAGGCAGTGAGTGCAAGTACTTGGAAATATTGTCCTTCTGCCATCTCTGTTTAGACAGCCAGAGAAAATACTTCCATAAAGCTTTCCTCCTTCTCCATCCAGGGTTTTTCCCCTTCTCTGGGTAAGGTGTTTACGACTGCTTTCTCTATCCTGGTTTTGGATACTGCAGTCCTGTTACCTCCCTCCTGCCAAAGAAATGGGGATCCCTTTGTATGCAGGGTGGCACAGTAGGAATCAGCAAAGTTCTTGTAGCTAAGAATTTGGAGAAATTATCACTGTCTTATCACAAGATGAGGCTGATGGGAAAAGGAGGAAAAAGTGTTGGTGGAGTGGTTTGTTTTCGTGCACTTGGCTTTCATGGTTGGATTTGCCAAGAATTGCATTAGACTTGATTCCTGGCTTCTGCAATCCACAGATGGATGTGTGAAATGCCAGGGCATCAACCTTGTATGCTGTCTTTTTATTTCTGGAATGCATGGGCTGAGACTGGACTCTGGTTTTAGATGACATAATAGTGACTTCTGCGCAGGAATGAGAGTCGTCTGAAAGAACTTAAGTGGGGCTGAAGCCAGAGTGACAGCAGAAATACTTCTGCAACTTTATAATCCAAAGGGAAGTAGGTGGTGTCAGAGCCCTCAGTGCTTCCCTCAGCTGTTCAGCCCAGCCTTTGTGCTTTTCTTCTACAGTATGAAAACCCAATGAAGAGGTAGATGACAAAGTTATGAGATGCAACCATTTTAATGGATTAGGCTATTTTTGTCGTGAATGTGAAATGAAATACACAGAATGGCACAAGCAGTAAGGGTGTAAGAAGAGCTGTCTCTTAGCAGATCAATGATTTTACTGGTACCTGGAGCCCAAGCTGCATGCAGAGCAGTGTACAGGAAATGAAGAGTGCATATGATCTTCCTTCCCACTACTCTCCTAGCCTCCAAATTCTTCCTGCCCAGGGCCTTTATGTGTGGTTTCTGTGCTTTTAATATCCACAGTGTTTTTTACTCCTGTGAATGGGTTCAGTCTCCCTAGTTGGATTTGTTAAAGTCTGTGAAGCAATTTTTATTAACACCAAAATGACAATTGATCTAAAAACGTGCATGATAATGGTTCCAGTATTAGAGGGGTAGTTTTATACGTAAAGGAAACACCCTGGCCTTATTATTTTCCAGAGTAATAAAAACTAACGGTAGTTGTTATTGCCAAAGCACTAGTTATTGGGAGAATTCTGTTTCCTTTGTTTAGAAATGTATCATTTTTCTATCATTTTCACCTGAGACTGTAATATCCCTGAATATTCACTACTCCAGCTGATTTTCACTGCAGAGGTGGGAGATTTTTGTCTGCATTTTGGGTGCTAAATTATGATCGCTGGCATCCAGGCCACATTCTTTCTAATTCTAAAATGAAATTAGCTGAAAGCTGGGGATTTGGTCCCGTTTCCAGAGATACTCAGCTCAGCAAGCCTCTGATAGAGATGTTGTGATGGAGCATCACAGAGTAAAACAGCTAAAATTGTCTTCTCTTTCTAGTGCTTCTGTGTGTCAGTTTTACAAAGCAGTTTTGTCTGTAAGTTAGCAGTCTCCATAGTAATTAATTGTTAATTACTTAAGATTAATTCAATTGACTTAATATTTTGTCAGTGAGGATTTGATTGTCAGTCTCATAATTATGGTGGCCTTAGCCCCCTCATGGGTCACTGGTTACCTTTAACTTAGGCTGTAGTCCTGGCTGGGAAGGGGTGTTGTTATCTAGGTGAAAATCCTGTGAACTTTTCAGTTTATAGTTCACTTTCTCAAATTGCTCAAGTGGGGAATTGTTCAGGATAAGAACATGCAAATACCTCAAGTTTGTGTCTATGAAATGAGGGACATGGTGACAACAGAAGACTGCACAATATAGCCAAGGACATGACTAAGAAAGAAGGCTTCCTGAAAAAAGTGATGGGCTGAATGTGGGGTGACACCAGGATAGCAGGTACAATACCAACTTCCCCTAGCAGAGGACTCCACGTCAGGAGGGCAGGTGACAGCAGGGAAGGCACACACAAAAATGTTTCCATTAGTCAGAAAGAGTCAGGAACATGTGGAAAGGGCTGAGAACTGCTGGCTTGGATAATGATAAAACCATGAAGACCTGACACAGAGACAGTGAAGGAAAGCAGGTGCATTTCCAGTTGTACACCATCCCCAGTAAAGGGGATGAAATTCCACTTCCATGAAATTCAGAGTTGATGGCCAGAGGTTTAAAAACACATTCAAAAAGAACCAGTCTTCCCTGTGTTGGCCCAAGTGCATCACCTCTCTTGGGGAGAACAGGAAAAACTGACACCAACCCTAGGCACAAACTCCTATCCCAATGAGTGATTTAATTCAACGGAAGGAAAGATGCTGGAGTCCCCACTTCTGCCCCCCTCTGTGAAGGCAGAGGGGACTTGACTTGCTTGAGTGGGTGATGGTGTGAACCTGTTGGCAGCACAGATCTCTGCCAGGAGGAGGGGACTAGAGAAAGGGGCGATATCCTGTTTTCTTGGCAATGTCCCCTCTTCCTCCTAAGCCAGAGGCAAAGGTTAAAGGAGCAGCCCTAAGATATAATTCCACAAAACTGCTTGTATCCTCCCTGTGTTGCCCACATCCCTCTGATCACACTCTGATCTAGTGGTGTATGGAGCAGCACTTGCCCCAAGACACATGGCCAGTACGTCAAGCAGGAGGGATCTAATCATAACAAGAAGTAGCGCAGTCAAGCCAGGGATGAAGAAATCTCCTTTCACACAATTTGGGCTCTACATCATTGCCTTTCTTGCCTCCAGCTGACCAGCCATGGGGTGGGTTGAATTTCTCAATCTTCAGTCATGTTTCCTTAGCGCAGCTCTCTAAGAGTATTGGCTCTTATTCCCACTGCAGATCACGTCTGGAGATTTCTTTTAAATATCCCTTTTGGGCTATGGAAACCACAATAAGTGGTGGCATCTGGTCTGTAGACCCTATCAGCAGAGAGCTGCTGTCAGCTTCACTTAGAGGAGCAGCAATACTCTGGAGTGCTTCCCATATTTAAGTGGATGATCTTGAAGCACTGTGAAAATGCCAAATGAAAGCTCAGCATCTCTCTTGAGAGTATGTTCTATATAGTGGGAGGTGGTGTGACCAAGAAGATAATATTCCAATAATGAGCTCTGCTACCAACCTTAGATGCATCCCATTGCCTCTCTGTGTCCCAGCGTGATCCCTTTTCCGTGTTATTTAACTGGGAGCTGTTTGAGCAGGTGCAGCTTTTGGAAAAGGTGGTTTTCAGCAGTGGCACATCCTCTTCAAGAGTTTTCCTGCTCCTTAACCTGTGCCTTCCTCCCCATGGGTTTGCCCAGCTGATCTGTTCATACTTTACACAACTCAATGAAACATGGATGAAATTATCTGTCTGAGAATATACGAGGGAGGAGTTTTAAATCCATATAATTCCAAGACTGATTTTAGATCGTGATCACACAGACAGTTACACACAGTTAAGGAGCTGTACCCCAAGCGTGGTTGGGGACAGGAGGGGGGGAAGGAGACAGGAACCTCACAAGCCAGACCAGGCCAGGCCAGTACCATGGAGGGACCACAGCCTTGCTGTGTGCCTGTGCTGCTCTTACTGCTGCCTTCTAAGTGCTATAGACTGCTCTGTGCCAGCAGTGATGTTGGTTTCCCCCTTCTACAGACTGGGGAGTAGAGACAGGAGGAGGACAGCAAAAAGTGAATGCCAGGAGCCTGCTGTTGGCACTGTGCTGTTGTCGCGTAGCCACAGCGAAACTCTTCTTAACTGGTTGTGTCAGCAGGGACCTGGAAACATAAATGGAGGAAGATGAAAAAGCAACTTTTCTGGCCTGACAACAGAGCCAGTTTGTGTTCTGGGAGATTTGTTCCCTCTTCAGTGATTTTAGTATTGGCTGATGGTTTGTTATTGGAGCCAACTGTCATTCACTGCAAGGAGAATGCCCATCTGTCTCATGTGTTTGCTTGTAGTTGACACTGTTGGAATTGCACATTAGCAGTGTGACCTACCAGCATAAGTTCACAAGTGAAGCCTTTAAGAAGAAGCAGATTTTTCTCATAGGAGATTTTTGTTAAGCATAAAATACATGCAGAACCTGAAATATGTTCCAGACACTGGCTTCCTGTATATACAAGCATCCATATTCAGTCCTCACAACCTTTCTTTTTAAAGGAATCCAAGTCCATAAAAATTAAGTAAACCCAAAATAAAAAAAAATAATATTCTTCCCAACAGGCTTCATTATGCATGGAAATAAGATGTCTTAGAGAGTCTGTTAAAAAAAATGTATCACAAATAGCATCACAAACGACAGCCTGTCAACTGCTCTGTCAAGTCGGTGGTTTTGCACCAGACTGCGTCTGTCTGGAGAGTGATGCTGTCTACAGAGGGGGGAACGTGGGGTTGGACAGGCTGCCTGTATCAGCCAGGCCAGGCCCTTGTTAGCACCGGACAGCCGTGAATGAGGGCATCCCAGAACTGCCAAGTGAGAGCAACAGACACTGCCAGTCTTTTCAGGTCTCAAGTGCACCAAAAGGCCTGATCCTGCATTCACTGAAAACAGATAGTATCTTTCCAGTGACTTCAGTAGGCTTGGGATCATATGAGATGAAAAACAGGGAATACTCCTTTAATCCTCTAATCCCTTCAAAGTATTATCGTTTATAACAGGTGATTTTCTTCCAGATGAGCAATATGGTTTCCGTGTTGGCAGCATCCCCTTAAATAGCAGCAAATATGGATGTGGCCTACTTACAAAGGAGTGTTTCTGGTCCCTATGGAGCACCTCATGTTTTATGGACGCAAAAATGCCCTGTGAACAGCCGAGACTTGATAACCCAGGCTGATGTCATGAGTGCAGTTACCCAATTTGCACTGTCTTAACTGAGCAGTGCTTAGAGCCCCTGAAACACAAGCACAGCTGTCCATGCTGACCAGTCACGATCCCTGCCTGCACTTTCCCTGAACTGTTGCAGATCGTTGTTTGAACCTGGGCTTGCTGCTCAGTCTCATCTGTGTCAGGAACAGCAGGAGAACTGCATCCGTGATGTTCAATGGAGTCTGCTTCTTCCCTTGCAGCTGCAATGCTGAGACTGCTGCCAAATCCCCCTCCAAGGGGCGCTGTGATCTGAGGGAAGCTGATCTCCCACCTCTGGAGGACAGCCAGCAGCCCACAGCGATGTCCATGGCAACAGAGACCTGGGAGGACAAGCCAAGAAATGAGACATCCAGTGACACTCCACCTGCAGGGAATGTAAGGGAGAGGAATTCCCCTCTCATGTGTGTGTTTAGGATTTTTACCTTGTTAGAAGCTCTGAAGAATCCCTTCATTGTAGGAACTGAGCAGGCTGGGAGATGGCACTCTGGTACCAACTCCCATGAGTGATTAAACTCTGTTAGAAGCATTAGAAGCTTTTTTATTGCACTTAGTAAAACAGGAGTGAGTTTTTTACCGCTGCCTATGTGCCACTGCATTTCATACAGGGAGTTCAGCAATAACCCCTTCATGGCTGCCAGTGCATCTGGGGTTCAGACAGATGCCTTCCTAGTGCCCCCTTGGGCAAGCTGCTGGTGCAGGTGGAGCACAGAGGCTGGACTTCCTGACCCTGCAGTGCTGAAACCTTCACAGAGCAGCTGCAAGCGAGGTCAGGTCCCTGAGCACAGACCCATAGCCAGGACTGTGCCGTTGACTTCTTCGTAGTTATTTGACAGCTGTGATCCAACCACCTCAGAGCCACTGTACTCAGAGCTGTGCAACAGCAAAGGGAGAGGGGTCCTTGCTTGTTAGGGCTGAGCAAGACAGAGGGACTCAGGGGGACAGATTTCTTAATCATCATGTAGCAGAGCTACATTTACAATCCCATTGCTGATGAGTTTCCTTTTCTCTCCTTTGGCAACTGAAGGCCAGTGTCTGCAAAACCACGTGCTGCTTTGACTTCAGCCTTGCTCTAAATCCTTTCTCGACTTTCTTGCAGACCCCTGGTCCTGCCTGCCGCCGATCCAGCTCGGACATTGTCCATGAGAGCACGGATGGTGCCAAGGCCCAGCGGGAGTGCCGGCTGCGGCCGCACTTCAGTGACCCGATGCCGACAGACTCGGTGAAGAGGAAGCAGCTGGAGCTGAAGATCGCGGCTGCAGCGCGGCAGCACGCACAGAAGCGCCGGCAGGAGCGAGACTATGGTACACACACTGCGCACTCGGGGACTCACCGGCCACATGCTGGACCCTGGGCCCTGCTGCGCTGCTGTAAATGTGGAGTAATTCTACAAACTAGGGAGGGAAGCATCCTGAGTTGTACCCAGGTATGCAGGGAATCAGGATCTACCCTGCTCTGTCCCTGGCTGGTAGATGGCAGGGGAGGAGGCAGCGCAAATGAGTTCACAGGTATGGGAAGTGCAGAGATGACAGATCCCAGACTTCACCTGGGAGCCATTTACTTCTGACTCTCACCAGTCTCAGCAGCAAAACAGGGTGGGGAGGCAGCTCAAAGCCCTGCTTCACCAGAACCAGCCTGTCCCCACAGCGTTCCTGCCATTCATGGCCGTACCAGCACAAGTTCCTCGGGTGAGCTCTGTGCAGTTGGCAGTGCCTGTAACAATTTGTGTCTGTTCTCAGGTCCAGTGGTAGCAAAAGCCAACCTCGGCCATGGTGGCAGCTTTGATGAGACCCGACGCACCCCACGGGGCTCCCTCCGCTCCAGGCATCACTGGAGCAACATCAGCAGTCTGAGCACGGACAGCGGGATTGTCGGTGTGAATGACGCCCGGGATGACCTGGATCCCACTGAGGCCACCCGGACCAAGTCGGCGGATGTGGAGAGGGCAGATAGTGGCATTGGCCAGATGCCAGCCAGGAAGTGGAGGAACAGGGCATCTGAAACACTGAGCTCCCTGCAGGCCTGGGAAGCCCACCGTCCCTGCACCGACTGTGGAGAAAGGGACCTCCCAGTGGAGACAGATGTTCAGAACTGCAACCAGAGGCGGGCTGATCTCTGTGAGAAATGCCGCAAGCGCAGGACGGAGCGCAAGGAGTCTGTGCTGGAATTTGTCAACACAGAGGCCAGCTATGGAGAGGACCTGCGCATCATCAAAGAGGAGTTCTACCTCCCCATGCAGGCAGCTGGGCTGCTGAGCCAGGAGCAGCTCCAGGGCATCTTCAGCAACATCCAGGAGCTCATTGACCTAAATGAGAACTTCCTGGAGATACTTCAAGAAGAGATTGATCAGGCCTTTGACCAGGTATGATGCTGCATCTATCCTCTAAAGGGGCTGGACTGGGCAGACTGGAATAGGTTTTGTATTAGGGGGACAGCATAGGTGGAGCAGAGGAACAGGAGGTAGGACTCCTGAGTTATGGTCAGCTATCAGCTATCTAGTCCCTTGCTCTCTCAGCTATTCTGATTTGAGTAGCTCTGTGCCAGGTCACAGGTGTTGGTCGCTGTGGTGTGGTGATGCCACTGACATCAGCAGTCTTGCTCATTTATCCCAGTAACAGGTCTTAATGGTCCCATTATCAAAGTTAGTTTTAGGCCAGTTGGCCTGGATGCTGGTAAGAATGTGACCATGTGGGCACAGAGCTCAGTTTGCTCTGTCTCTCAGGCTATGCTCCTGCAGTCCTGAGCTGGCTGGCTTCATGCTGGCTTGGCTGTGTTTGCCTTGGCTTGCAGTTTACTGCAGCTTGGCTGTAGGCTGTCTGTGGGGCCAGACAGTGCAGGCTGCTCCCTGCTCTGCAGCTGAGTATGGCTGCTTCTACTGATACACACTGCCTTGCACAAGGAGCTTTCCTGCCCCACCAGCATGGTGGTCAGAGGGCAGAGAAATAGAAATAAGATCGTGGGGCCACAATACACCCTTTTGACTAAGAGGCTCCCTCTGGCCTTTAAGCCCTTGCTCTGATGAGCTGGTTGAGCCCACAGGAGGAGAGCAGACAGCTCTTTGCATGTGGAACAGCAAGCAGTTAGACCAGCTTTCCTTCCCCTCCCCAGGCACTGACTCCCCCCAGACCTGCAGGAACTGCTTTTCGACCAGGAAGGGTGAGCCCAGCTCCACCTTTGGTCTGGTGCTCAGCAGATCCTGCAGCAGTTCATGCTGATAGGATTGAAGGCAGGCCCGTGGCTGTGCCTCTCCTGAGCTAACTGAGCAGGGCTCTATTGCATACTTGCAGGGGGACAATGACCTGATGACCGTGTGCATTGGAGAAGTATTCCTGGAATTTGTAAACATGCTGCCAGCCTTTCAGACATACTGTCTTCAGCAGTCCTCCTCTGTGAATATGCTCAACGCTCTGGAGAAGGAGAAGGAGTTGCTCAGGTGAGAAAGGGGATGAACATATTCATCCAGACTTTGGGGACAGAAAGGCAGCTGGCTGAGGGTGAAGCCTTTGCCAGCCCATCTAGATTAAAGTTTGATGCTAATGTTCATCAGCTGTCGCTGCTCCCTCTTGGGGTGAGGACAGTCATTTATTCTCAAAAAATACTCAGTGCTTGCTTGGTATCTCCACTAAGGCAACCAGTTGGTCCCCAGCTGTACTCTGTGTTTTGTGCTAGCAGCATCTGCCCAGTGACCACTGTGCTGGACTGTCACCAAATAATACTCAGCTGAGATCAGCTCTCAGTCCCTGTGCTGGAGTCCAGGCTGGATTTTCGCTGCAGAAAGCCACTTAGTGGCACACATGACTTGAATTTGGTTCCCATTCCTAGCCTTGGTCTATTGGGCAATGTCAGGCAAGTCATTTCTCTTTCCACTGCTCAGCCAAATTCTTGTTTAATATGCTTTGTAATCTAATGATGAAAGGCATTACAAGTTAATGCAATCTGATATAAACTGATGTATCTGCCTCATGTTTACGTCAGTGGGTACCGGAGAAAGTTCACACCCTTGCTATTCTGTGATTTAGTAGATGACTGTTAGGATGTTATGTGCAAGTGTCCCAGGCACCTCATCAGGATTCTGCAGCTGAGCACAGCTGCAGAAATGGTTATTAGTCTTTAATAAGACAGAATTCACAAGGTTGCTAAAAATGGGAGGGCTGCAGTGCCCTGCAGCTGTCAGCACCATGCTGTTCATTTGCATTTAGGATTGCAGCATCTGCTGGCAGAAGAAGCACCATTTCATCCTGTCTTCTTAAATCCCTGCAGAATATTCCTCAACGTCTCCCAGAATGACAACACAGCACTGCGGCGGATGAACTTGAGGTCCTTCCTGATGGCCCCTTTGCAAAGGGTGACCAAGTACCCCCTGCTGCTCAGCAGAATCATCAAGGCCACCACCGAGTACCACCCAGACCACGGCAGCCTGCGGGAGGCCAAGAGCCGCATCGAGTCCCACCTGGAGCACATCAACATGAAAACCAAGCAGGAGGGGAACACGTGGACCCTCCGATCCTTTCGCCAGGACAGCAAGAAGAAGAGGGAAGTCATCAACATCGAGATGAGGGAAACTGCCCTCAAAACTGTCGGTTGGCTGCGGGAGGAAACGCGGTTTGTGATGGAGGGGTCTCTGCAGCTGGCCCAGCCCCCCGATGGCCAGTGGGTGAAGAAGGGCAGCAAGACCCTGAAGTTCCAGAACATGCAGGTCCTCCTCCTGGTGAACATGAAGCGTGTGTCTGAGTCCAGCCTGGAATCAGCTGAGCCAGGGCCTGTGAAGGATGCAGTGCTGGTACTCATCAGGGACAAAAATAACGGGAAGTTCCATTTGCTCAGGGAGCCCTTGAGGCTGAGTAACTGCATTGTCTCCACTGATCCCGACTGCGACGACACCTTTGAACTCATTGAGATCAGGCGGGAGGCGTTTGTGTTCCGGGACAGCGACCGGGCACGGACTCACCACTGGTTCAGGCAGATCAGGCGCTACTCCAGGGAGCTGGGCTCCTGGAAGAAGCGGCGGAACGCGCTGCCCAACATCATGATCAGCACTCCTCACACCAGGCCCTGAGTCCCGCACGGGCAGGCTTGGCTTGACCAGTGCCACGTGCAAAGACCATCGAGAGCCCCAGTGGCCTGAACTTGCTCCATGGACAACACAGGGAGGATCCTGGTCCCCAAAGACTCTTACTAG
Organism: Tichodroma muraria; assembly: GCA_013390105.1. Classification (NCBI taxonomy): domain Eukaryota; kingdom Metazoa; phylum Chordata; class Aves; order Passeriformes; family Sittidae; genus Tichodroma; species Tichodroma muraria. The sequence continues at coordinate 111,397 of WAAG01070831.1, read as the reverse complement.
CACTGGAAGCAAACAGCACAGCCTGGTGCTGGTCTCCAACCTCTGGACTCACAATATTTTGTGGCTCATGTAAATACGGAGATGGGCTCCCCTCGAGGAGATCACTGAAGGATAATAATTTAACTTGTCAATGTTGCACTGCAGGAGAATGATGTATGATGCTTGCCAATGCATGGATCGTGTTGAAAGCCAGTCTTGACAATGAGAGAGGTTTCCACTATAGGTTTGACTATATTTCATCAGCATTAAGTAAAGTCCGGGTACTCCACAAAATTAGGTGCAGTATTATGTAACAGAGGATGAAAGCTGGAAGAAATTATGTTTTCCACCACTACGCCTAAGGACTGTGTTTCATGATTCACCTCTGTATATTCAGTCAAAACACTTGCTTAAAAAGAAAGGCCTTTCATCTTTAATCCAAATCAAGTAGGTATCAATTTGCTCAGATTCAGCTGCATGCNAAAGAAAGAAAGAAAAAAAGAGCTAACACATAAACCCCACGTATGTGTAGAACCTGTGGAAGAGCAGCACACCCCCAGTGAGAGTCTGTTATTTGACTGACTTAGGGACTGGAACATAATGCTGCATCTGAAATATCTCAGAAGTATATGTAAATACAGCTCTGCTACCACTGATAGTGAATTTAAGAGTTTGCAATTATTTAAATGATGTAATCTAGTGTATTTCAAAATTTAATTGAAAGGAACAATTTACATTGTACTGTAGAGTAACATAAAATGTTTTAATAATTATGTTTCAATTACTTTTGGTGGGTTTTTTTTTTAATATTTGTATTCTGGAGTATGTACTTCACTTAATATGAGTGGCATTCAGATGAGCAATGTGCCTACATCTGCTCTGTGGATCCCCTGAACAGAATTCAGGGCTACTCCAAATGAGACTGGGTGAATGGTACAAACATGCTACTCAAATTCTCACTAGACAACAACAGACTGGCACAAACCCTTTTGCTCTGGAGCCAAAACTGAGGCCACAATTAACTGCCCCATAAGGTCCAGCCTCTCTCAGTTGCTCAGCAAGGAAATGACTTGAAGCTGAACAATGATAAAAAGGCAAACAGGGTTTAACCTTTTCAGCCTGACATTAACACTGACCGCTGCTTTGCAAAATGTCACGCTGTGACTTACATAGCAAAGGCCAGATTTCAGCCTGGAGGCTAAATTAAAGGAGCCTGAATTTTGGTCCATGGATCTGGGAGGACAGCCTGTAAATGTTCTTTTGGGCCCACAGGGTAAAGACAAAGCTAATCAGTATTATTCACTACCAACAAAATATTTTTGTTACAGGCATTTATTTCACAAGAGGATTCACACAAGCACATTTGAGTATTTTTCCAGAGATCAACCAGCATCAAAGGCCACCAATGAAGGCAGACAGAAGCCATCTTCACAAAGGTAGCCCTAGTTTTGTAAAGTCACCACTGACCTTGACATCTGAGCAAGCCTCAAAGTGTGCCCAGTGCTTTGTCCTCTGGCCACAGCTGCCAGGGCTTGTTGCACTGCCCCGGGCACTGCAACAGACACCCCTGACATGTGCCTACTGGCTGTATTTTCTCTTGTTCTGCACCATCCAGCACTTTAGTGCTTCATCTTGTCCTTGAGGAAATGGGAAGGTTTCCATCATCTGGAGGGTGCCCAAGACATGAGCGTGGCCACACACAGCTGAGCTCTGTAGCAAGCAATAGCTGTCAAAGTGATTATCGGGGCATCAGCCTGGCTCCCTCAGGTGAGCTGGAATTCCCTCCAGCTCTTTCTAATCACTAGATGATAAACTGTTCCCCCAAAATATGCACTGAGCATCCAGTGGAGAACACAAGGCATTGCTTTTAGTTTGCCATTTGTTTTTCACAGAGACAGATGCCTGAGCAGAGCAGCTGCTGGAGGAAGATTTCTCTTATGCTGTCATGATAGATCTCATCTATGAGCCTTCAAGCCCCATTCACCTCACATGCAAAAAGCAATAGCTTGTAGCACCTTTGTCTTCTCTCCCAAGAACCACAACAGCTACCTTTTTTCATTTCTCTGGGGCATCTCTGACAAGAGAAGGCATGAGCACAGTAACAGCCCAATTTATCCAAACAGCGAGTGGCTTTCACAGCCACACAAAGCCGCTGCTTGCTGGAAAGTTTTCAATTACTTTCCAGCACAGTGATTTTCTCTACATCAATTCATGCTCGACACCACCAGTGGACCGTTTGTACAGTCATATCTTTAAATCAAGATATCTTCAGCCAGCCTGGCTGTTCAAAAAGGTTAGGAAACAATAAGTGTACGTAAAAGGTCTGATATTTAGCATCAATCTTATGTTTGGCTGATTGTTCAGTTTGTGAGATTCAGGGTTTTTCTAGGTATCACAGGAAGCACCTGCCTGCCAGGCCCCTGTAATTATGGCCTATTTCCTCTGAACCAAACTCTCCCCAGAAGAAGGTCTGTGAATAATCACCGGGTATTGAGTTATGAGCAGGACGTGTACTTGGTCTGTAGCCCTGTTCTAAAAAACCTGTGGCCAAGGAACAGTAAATACAAGCCGTTTGATCTGGGACAGCTACGGGAATCGACAGTGGGATTGCAGAACCTGTCAGACTGGACAGAGGTTGTGCTTCCAACACACACTCCTTTTATGTACCCGCTGTGTGCAGCTGCTCGCCTGCCTGTAAATTACAGGTGCTGGAAGGGGACGCGAGCAGGGAACGATCCCTGTGGCCCTCTGAGTGCCTGTGGTGTGGAGTGAGGCAGCACAGGAAGGGCAAGAGTGTCATTACACTGACAAGGCAGTAGATTTCCATAATCCTCAGGCACCCTTCTGAACCTGGTGATCCCTCTCCTGAGAAGTTCCATGTCTTTCAGTATCACATGTACACATCTTACTTGGCAGCCATGGAGATTAGTCGTGCTGTATTTTTCCATTTCTGATTAACAAACTGACAAAATGCTATTATAACCCAGGGTACTTGGAACAGTGTTGTCTGCAAGCCAAGAAAGCAATTATTTGTTCCAAGCTGGCCGTCTGAGGTCTCTGTAATATTTTTATGCCTCTCATTGTCATGACTGACAATACTAAGATTACTTTGCAGGACTCCTTCCCACTGAACTTACCCAGATAGTACAAGCAGAACTTTCTAGAAGTACCACTAGACAGGGGAAAAAAGAGAAAGTTGGTTACTCCCTTGATTTATCAGAACTCATAAATGACCTTTAAAAAGAATTTAGTATAAGCCTTACTGGTCATTTACCAGGAAAACAACAAAAGACAGTCTTTATTTTTAGAGTCCATGTAGTTTTGAGCTCTGAAGGCAGACACACAAGATAACAAAACACTGGATTAAGTGCCCTCTATGAGCTCAGGTCCCAAGGAAAGAAGGAATAGCATCTTTATGAGTCACGAAGCTGGGTGGGAAAGCCTGAAGAAAACACATTAAGAGCAAATACTTCAGAGGGCAGACACTTTGCTTTAGTGAATAGAGATCCTCTGCTTTATGGTGTCCTTGTACTTTCCTGGTTGTCCTTAACAGAAGCGCAGGCGGGGAAGGGGTGCTCAGTGTGCTTCTCCACTATTTGATCAAGAACACCTCTGCGAGGGAGAACCAGCTTTGGTCTGGCAGCAAGCAGTTGTCATTGGAGACTGAGATTGACCTCAGCATACCCCAAATCCTGAAAAAAGCTCTGAGATCATCTCAGATCTCCTGACTTTGCTGCATGTGAATTTTTAATGCAGCAGAAGTCCCAGAAATATTTTTTTTCCCCCAGCAGGAGATTCTTGTGAATCTTGCACTGTCTTGCTTGTCCCTGACATGTTCAAAGGGAAAAGAGTTTAAATCTTCTAGCGCCATGTCAAAGATCCCTTCCAGGCTCATGAATGAGGCAGCTGTAGTAACTCTCATTTTGTGCTGTCTCCTCTTATGTGTGTGCTGGGGAACTGGGTAAGATTTAGCTGGAACTAGGCTGACATTCTCTGACTTGAACTGGAAAAATCTGGAACTGAAAGCAATGGAGGAAACTGTCTTTCCAGAGATCAGATAAATATTCAAAGCTGTCACTGTCATTGAGTGACCTGTCACTACAGTGGAGTATGAAAGAGCAAAATGTCTTACTGATCAGGCAGAAGAAGGAACTGCCTTATTTCTCATATGCTGCTGCAGAGGAGCAGACCAGACACAGGTACAAGCAATGAAGAAAAAAGGAAGTTTTTACAGTAGCACTGTACAGTCAAAAAACTCCAGGCAAGCCCTAAGGGCCCTCGTTAGAAAAGAATATACCTCCCCTGGAAAGCTGAAGGTGATCCCCTAAGGGAAACCTTTCTACAATATGATGGAAAGGTTAAGTGATAGGAACAGAGTTCCTGTTCTTCAGCAGAGAAGGAAGAACGCTTTGGGGCAATCAGAACATTCTCCAGCACTGGTCTCTGCCCAGGCTTGACTGGGAGCAGTTACACAGCTGGAAAGAGTTGGAAAGATGGCACTAGGCTCTAGATCCATTAGCAAGGATTAACATAATAATAATAATTTGCAACTTTCCATCTCAAATCCTGCCCCAGTGTGATCTCCACTAGTGCAGGCTTTGCACTGAGAAATCTCAGATGCAATTGAGAAGACCCAGCCCTCTCAGGGAAGGTTCTCTGAATGGAATCAGGCAAAGGATTTGTTTGCAGTGGAGGCCCAGCTGGTTTGAACTCTTCCCTCCTAGGACAGGAACTTCTCTTGCAGTGGCAGTCACATCCCTGCGAAGACTTCCAGGGGAGCAGAGCACCCTGCAGAGCTCAGGTTCTTAACATTTCCCCCAGGTTAGAGGTTTGTACACCCAGAGTGTGAATGTGCAGGTGAACAAGCACTCAGACAAGGAGTGTATTCCTCCTCTCAAGAAAGGGCTGGGTTTCGAACAGCCATGTTTTCCTTGGGCAGGGCAAGCCCCCAGTGCTGACCAACCAATGCAAAGCAGAAGTGCCAGTTTGAAGTGACAATAAACAGCCAGTGAAGCCTGCCAGGAGATACGCATCTTACCTAACTCGCGCCTGGCCCACAACACACAGAGAGGAGATACAAAACAGATAGGAGTCTTCCTTTCGAAATCCAAACACTTATTTTATGGCACTGCATGAATTCAGCAGAGAGGAGACTCTGAACAAACCCTCCACTCTAGTACAGCTGCACCCCTGCGTCCAGTGCAGCTTTCTTTAGTACAGCTGCATCCAGTGACAGTAGCTGAACAAGAGAAGATGGACTGCGGATGGGTGACGGGTCAGGATCCACACACAGACCCCCAGTGTCATCCATGTTCTCTTTCTTGTCCCCTTAATTGCCTTGGTGTGTAATGACCTTGCTGGCTGAAAAACTTGGGTGAGGCTCTGTAGCTTACTCACTTTGCAGTGAAATGAAGGCAAATTATTTATTCAGAGAGAAAATCCTTGGCAATCCTCTCAAAATGGGAAGCAGTTAAATTACTGCAAGAAAAATCAAAACATTTATCACAGTGTTACAGCTCAGAGAATACTGAAAGCTGGCACTCAGGGAGAGAAAGAAGCCTCCCTCCAACACACTGGCACAGCATGGAGGGGGGACTGTGTGATGCACCAGGTCAGGAGCAAACACTGCTGAAAAATGAAGATGTTTCAGTTAAATCAGTTCCTTGATCCAGCTCACTGCACAAAGACATTTGCTGGCACCAGGAAAGGGCAGCCTGGAGGTGATAACATGTCCTCTAACAAGTGCCAGTTTAAGGAGGTGGCTGGACTGGCTGCAGTTAATCAATTCCAGCAGGCAGAGCCCAGCTCAAGAGCCAGCCCCAAGGTCCATTGTGCATCCTGCTCACCCCCGCTTCCCCAACTGTTTCGGGTCAGCACTTTCATTGATCTGCTGGGCTTCAACAGGCAGGGCTATAAATAAAGAGTCATTAATCAACTATTTAAATACCCTTTTTACTGAAATAAAGAAAATCCACAGAAATGACATCAAGATGGGAAAAATTCAAACAAACAAGTTAGTGAATACAAAGACGATCCAAGAGAACACTCCCAGAAGCACACTTGAGGCTGAAGTGGCTCAAGGAACAGCCCTGCTGGGTGTTGAGTCAGACTCTCCAGTGCTCCTGCGCTGACTCACTCCCCTCCCAGCTGCCAGCACACGCTGCGCAGTCCATTCAGTACCAACAGGAGTCACTTGTTCAGAGTTCAAGTGCATCTGATTCACCATGAGCCATCAAGCTTCTGCCTTTCCTTTTAGTCCACTGCCATTCCCTGCTCCCCCTTCCCTACTCAAGTCCTTCTGGGTTTTCCCTTCTTCCTTCTACTCCCAGCTCTGGGACAGGAACACAACTTACCATTTAGGATCAGAGTAATGTGCAGATTCTTTGTCAAGGTCACAAGGTCCTACAGGCTACCGTGGTGCACAGGAAGCAACAAAAGCACCCCCATCTTCCCCTGCTGCTGCCTAGGGAGAAAGTTAGTGGTTTTCTTTTCCCTTCTCCAGACCCAGGCTGGGAATGAGCTGTGTAGCCTGGCTCTTGCAAACAATGCTTTTCCAGAGGACAATGCTAGGCTCTCCCAAGACCTCCCAAGACCTAGAATAGGAAAGAATAAGGTGTTTGCTGAATACCTTCCAAGAATACAACACTGAGTGTCTCTTGGGCACTAGCTCTTCACAGAGCCCTAGACAGAAAGATCCCACATCTTGCACCTCTGTAAGCCCTAAGAGCCTTTCTCTTCCAGTTGTCCCTCCCATGGTACCTGCACCTGTGGCACAGCAGTGCTTCATCTCCAGCAGCTCTCAGAACCCACCAGCAAGAGCTGGCAGACTGGGGTTCTAGTGAACAGCTGTGTTAAGCCCACAGGATCCTGTGTCAGGAAGCAGACCTGCTGCATGAACAAACCCAACTGGAGCACCTGGGACACGAGTCAGCACAAAGCCTTAACCAGCAGCTGCCCTGCCACATGGCCTCACATCCCAGTCCCACATGCCAGGAGTCCTCTAACCTAAGACACACCAAACTGATGCTCAGGAAACCCTCCTCTATTTCCCTGCTCCCACGAATTTCCTGTGTGACCTTGAAGTGCACAGCTGTGTCTGCAAAGCCTTAGGGTGTTGGTTTACTGCCTATCTCTGGTTTGGGCAGTGTAACTGCCTTAAGCTCCTTCCTTCCTCCCACTGCCACAGCATTAAGTCCAGAAATGAGCAAACACTGGCACAGGGCAAGAACAAAGAACTACTTTGAAAGCTGTTACATTGCCACAGGGCTCAGGAAGTTACACCCTCTTTTTCTTCAGCTGTGAAAGGGGGATATTGCCATCTCCCCATGTTAAGTGACAAAAGATACAAAGGATGAGGAAAAACGTGAAGGATTATGAGATGCTCTTAAGATAATCTTGCCATGTCTTGGATCGGTAAGGATAAACTCCATAGCTCCCCTATTTTACTTGGTGAAATCACTCGAAATTAAAAAAATATCAAAAAAAAAACCTTTGAAATCTGTTTGCAGCTTGACTTTGCACTTAGTGGTGTTTAGAAGTGCACCACTTAACAACTACAGCCAAGGGGAGGAACTCCATTATTGTCCAAGGACAGCTGAAGGATGAACTGAAATGCAGGCATTCCAGAACAGGCTCCCCACAAGGGAAGCAATTAACAGCAGATGATCAGACAACAGGCAGAGGTACCAAGTGGCCATAATCAAAGAACAGCTTTTATTGGCCAAAATAACCAAGAAACCATTTTTTCCAATAAAAAAACCAAGCCCCTAACTCAGCAGTAAATCTTCACTAAGAAACCAAAACGCTAACAAACTGCACATGAACCTGTTCCCATTCATCCTTTGAAGTATTCCTCCTCCTCCTAAGTTAGCTGTTCTCCCTAACCCTCCTGCACCACCAGAAGTAGAAGAATGGCAAAACTCAAAATCATTTAGGGCAAGAGAACAAGCACATGGGGAGCATGAGTCTGTCCACTTACACACACGAAAGGGGCTGTTGGTGTTTGCAAACATCTTACATACTTACCTGAAAGCAGTAACTTCCCTGTTCCTGGAGATACAAACATTTTACTACACAAACTATAGTTTAGTGGTGGTTTTTTTTTAATCCCAGGACACAGGAACAGCTGTGGCCTGTACAGGTTGTTACAACTCAGATACCGCTGCAGTTTGTCAGTTTACACTTCTCTTTTTCAGGAAACTTGGAAGTTAAAAAAACATAAAAATTGGTTACACTGAGTTCTCAAGGCAAATTATCATTTTTAACTCTGCATTTACTCATGCCAGTAAAACAAATACCAGACAGAGAAAGCAGGTGTCTAAGAAAACCACCTTCTCCCTGGTAACTGAAATCTTGGTGTAAAGAAAAAAAAAAAAAAAAAAGAGAGAGAGAGAGAGATATGCCAGGGTGCAAGACACCAGTTCCAATAGAGGAATTCTCAGGAGTATTTTCACTAATTTCTCAATTTTGGAGGGTACATTAACAGAAATCGTTAAAAAAAGAGACCTGGTTCATAAACAGTTACATAAATTTGTTCAACTTACATAGGTGAAAATTTAAGAAACAAAAAGGAAGAGAAAAAAGTCTTAAAAAAAAAAAGGTGGTATTTACACACTGTGTTTCTTAAAAGATCCCATGTGTCTGCACTGAGCTGTGTGCTGTGCACACACCTCTGAGGGTGTGTGAGCAGAGACAGCCACAGCACTTCCCTGACAGAGTGGGAAAGCAACACTACAGAACTACTGGGAATCTCAGCTCACAGGAGCTACTGACTACTATTGCTGCTGTGCAGAGAACGGCACCGTGTGTTTGACAGAGGAATTCCACTGGAAACAGTCTCCTGTCCTAACCTAGACATGATTTTACAAAACATCTAACACCTGTACTACACCTTTTGTAAGAAAATAGAGAGCAGCTTTGAGCTGCAGTTCTTCTAAACTACTGTAGGAAGGCTTCTCTAGGTACTTCCTAAATTGGCAACCGTCTGAGGTAATCGATGACGCTGTTCGAACGAGCATCCTTCACTTCTCCCCGCCTGTACCAACTGTCGCCTCCTTACTGAGTCCTCTGATCGACAAGTCGTAAACCACTTCCTCAATTTTCTTGACATCGTATTTCAGGCCATCGTAGCGTTTCCTCAGGGAGTCATTCTTCAGGTTGAGGAGGCGGAAGCCAGAATCCAGCTCATTGATAAAGGTTGAGATGCGGAGAGGGCGAGCATAGTCCCCAGCTGTGACACTGTTCACTGCCAGCCTGGCCTGAGAGAGGAGACACCGAAGAATGTCACCACAGCACATCACATCACATCACAGTCCCCATCAGTTACTGTACCAAATGAAGCACTTGGGTTCCAGGCAGTCGGATTATTTGTACTTATATCTACCTTCTTGCTCACCATAGTTCTGGATTTTCAATCAAATGACTAGCTTAAATCTTAAAAGTATCACTGAGGAACATGCAGAGGAGCATCTTGCTACAAGTTCAGATCAACGTGTTGTGTATCACAACCTCCAGGAATAACTTGGGAAAGCTAAAAAGCACATTACTTCTGTTTTCAAGGTCAGTTTCAAACCAAATACATGCATGAATATCTTTCTTACCAGCTCACTGGCCAGAGTTAATACACCAGAAAGATAATCTTCAATGTCCAGGTGAAAGCCCCGTTCTCGATCAGCTTCAACTGAGACAAGAACAGAGCAGTGATGAGGTGGTGCTGAGCCTGAGCAAACCCAGCCACCTTAAATTGCATTTGTTTACTGGTGCTAATTTGAAATATCAAATTTATGAAATATTATTACAAAATAAAAGCCAGCCTTTTCCTGTATGTGATGTAATTACAGCCTCTCAGTTCTTGTTCAGCATCTTGTACATCCTCAACTGTACATCCAACAGGGTAACTGGATTTACATCTATATACAGGATGTATTTTCCTTACTTTTTTTACAATCTTTTACTCTGTGAAGATGCAATTCTTTTATGGCAAAGAATTTAATCTGTTTTACACACTTTTTAAATACCAAAAGCAAGAAGTTAGAGAAACAAGCTCTCATCTTTGTTATTCTTTTGGTGCTTTTACACACTTTGAATGAATGACTTTCATTGATGAAGAACTTATTAACAAATAAATACTTTTGTTAACATTAGGTTTGCCAATTTCCATCTTCTGAGAATTTGTTTATATAATGAAATCAAATACCAGATAAACTCTGGAACTGATTTCTCAGGAAGAAATGAAGTTCTGCTGTTTCCCTGTACCTCTGAAAGCTACAATGTCTAAGGTCACAAGCTTTTTCTCTTCAGTTTCAACATTAACTTACTCCCAAGTATTTCTGCAACAGCTTCTCGGGTCACTAATGTTTCTGACTCCAAGTAGACTACGAATGCTGCCAGGAACACCAACCGCTGCAGCACAAACCTCCAGTGCTCATGAAACCTGCAGAAGAAACACCAGACCAAGGTATAAATAATTAAAGTTTACTACTGGAGCGTTAGGCAACAAGCATGCATTATGCGTGTGTGGTGTTTTCTGCCTTAACACATGCACTTGGCAGTATTTTGGTTTATCAAAATGACACCAGATGAAGGACATCTCCTTGGTATTCCAGAACTCCACACTCAGGTTATCACACCGGATGCTGACATTTGCTCACCCCTCTCACACACCTCCTCAGCTCCCACACTTTTCCAGGCTGTGTTGCCCACACACAGCCAGGGCTTTCCCTTCCACCCTCCCTCAGCAGATCTGAGGTGACAAGACTCTTGTTCTTTGAAATGTTCTTGCCAGGCACCGTCCTCTTCTGGCAGCAACAGAACACAAAGGTGACAACTTCATTTAGTGTCTGCAGAACCAAACAGCCATTTCATGACAGATTTAGAGCTCTGCTTCCAGAAACGCCCCAAACTGAACAACTTAATTGAAATTAATGGAGCAGCAAATGCCCTGCTCCCAGATACAAGGGCAGCTCCAGCAGAACACCAACTTCTTAAGCTTCCCTTTTTCTTTTTAAAGAAAGTTTCTAGAAAAATAATTCAATGCTGAGTATTTTTAGTGAAAAGTTATGGTTTGAGCAAAAGTGTTTTTTATCTATGCTGATAAAAATTTCACACTTGTCTACCACAATTTACTTTTCAAAGAGAAAGAAGCATTCAGCTCATAAATCTTTACATCATTATTCCAAAGCAGTGATTCCAAATGCCCAAGCAATTCCCATATATATATCTGTGTCTGGCTGTGTGTGATCCTGCACACCTGTAATACTGATCAGCAGGAAACTTGGTCTTCAGAGACTCCATCTGTGTCCTCACCGTACCAAAGTGCTCACGAGCCTTCTGACACTTCTTTGGAACTGAAAAAGAAACAGCACACATTCAGGGAATGAACACACTCAGGAAATGGATATTTGACAGGCAACAGAAGTTTGTAAACAGACTTTTCCAGTGTAGACAGTGCTATTTATGCTTCTTTCTTGTCCAAGATACGCTACTGACACTTGGAATGAATCTGAGAAGTATTCCTGGTGACTATTCATGAGGCATAGAGGTAAAGCAGAAAGACTCTGGAATTCCAGGCTGTCTGATCTGCTCTGGGCCTTTGTTTTGAACTTGAGCCAAGATGTCCCAGCAACAGCCAGATCCCAGGCAACAGAACAGCACTGGACACAGCAGCTGGTCCCAAAGGAAGCACACACTCACCAAGCGCTGCTGCCAGACAACTCTCACAGTCAAAGGAAAAGCAGCTTTTCTTTCTCCTTATTAAAATCTTATCCTATTTTTTTTTCTAATCCATCAGAATTTGGTTACATGAGGTGCAACATCCCTTCAGGGAACTGCATTTCCTGCTTTTTACAATGTATTTGAAGAGCCTGTCCAGCGTATTACAGCTCTGCAGAGAAACGATCTCTTGTTCCTGCAGCAGCCGCTGCCACCTCCCGTTCGCTGGCAGAGTTACAGCCCCGCTGCACCTGCAGTGCCAGCGACCGACCAAAGGGCTCAAACCACAACTTCCCTGCAGCACTCCCACCCATCCTGGTCACCGGCCAAAAAAGGCCAAAGATCAAACTGACAGGCTCTCCTGCATCTTCGTGTACAGAACCCAGGGTTATTCACAGAACCTAAATCTGAAAGCTGTGATTGTTTTTATCAAACAACACCTTCTAGGAGTCACTCAAGTGTGATTATAAAACTTCTGTTTAACACATAGTTTCTATTAAAAAAAAAAAAAAAAGGAGGGAGAATGACAAGCAAAAAATAAAAGCTTCAGGAAGCAGAATGTGGGAGTGCTCCATGTGGCAGCCAGGATGAAAGAGCTGTGTGAGGCTCACTGAGAGCTACAGGGTTGCCTCAGTCGTGTGAGCATCACGTGGCCGGGGGAACAGAGTAAGGAACGCATTCGCATTTGGATTCTGCCAAAGGCACCCGTGACAAAAATAAACAATCCTTACTGTAAGGGCTCAGACAATGCCCAGTGACACGCACAACCCCCGAATTCAACCCCTTGCACATCCTCAGGGTCACCTCCGATGTTCTGCAGTGGCGAGAGCAAAGACCAAGGTGGCTCTCAGGCTCCAGAGGCCCCACCTGTCACCATGAGTGGAATCAGACCTGCCTGGCTTTCTGAGCAGTTCTCCAACTCCACTGGGAACAAGCAGCCAAGGAAGCCTCTGCAAGATGACATTTTAAAAGCCACTGGCTGGTACGGGAAGCTGTCCTCCATCAAACTCCCAACTATCCCATGGTTTTACTAACAAAACTGAATTTGATGTCAAATTCTCAGGTCTGTTATCACAAATTAACTCTTGACCTATTCAGCATGAACTCATTATTTTTGCAGAAATTATGAGGCTTTGGGTTTTTTGTCTGGTTGTTTTTTTGTTGGTTTGTGGGTGGGTTTTGGGGTTTGGTTTTTTTTGTTGTTTTTTGGGGTTTTTTGCAATTTTTTAGTTGGTTCTATTCTTTGTTTTTTACCTTTAACTATTCCAAATCTCTTCTCAGACTCATCAAGTTCCAGGACCAGCTCTCACCAGGAATTAAAAATCAAGTTAAAATACACTGAGTTGAACATGGGGCCCTGCAATTAAACACTTGAAAACGACTCTGAAGTTGTTACCCGCACAATGACCATGGATTTTCCCAGGTTAGAGAACTGAGAGTCTGCTTGTGTAAATAACCACTCAGCAGCTCTGGTTTCCAGCACTGCCGGGTTTCCCAGCAGATGGAACTTGCATCTGCCTGCACAGGTCTCAAACTTCAGGTGGTGCTGAACACAGACCCTCCCTGAGGCCAGAGGAACCCCAGGCCTCCAGCTCCAGCCCCAGTGTGCTGGAGAACCTCATCAGGCTGAAAACAACCAGTCAGCTCTGCAAGGGAGTAAAACAGCACCTGGGGAGGCTGGTTCTATTTCCCTTCACAGGGTGGCTTGCACAAATTCCTCTCAAGAGTTTCCAGAAAAGTCAGAATGGTTGCTTCTTCTCACAAGATATTAACTGACTGGAAAAACCCCAGCTCTTAAGGGACATTTTTTAAGTTTATTCATCTTAATAAGACATCTTATTTAAGCTTATTCCCATAGTAGTTTCACCAGTAAGCTGAGAAATGAGGGGGCATAAGGAGCAGATCTGACACCTGGGCCTGCAGAGCTGCTCTCGTGGCCTGGAGGAAACGGGCTGGCCCAGAAACATTATGTCCAACACCTCAGAAGCCTGGAACGAGGCTGACAACAACCCAAACCTCCAAAGCTGCAGAACAATTCCTGCTGTCACTCAAACAGACATTGAGGGCAGGTGCTGCTGTTTCAGCCTTCGCAAATTCTTCTTACATTTTGCTGCATTAAGCAGATTTTATACACACAGAGAGAATGTTTCGTACAAACCAGATTGAAGTGTGTTCCCCCCCATCCCAGTCCATCCTGAATACCTCAGCACCCAGGACCACTGCTTTTTGGGGTCTGGGATGAAGAGATGGGATGGGCACACTGATACAAAGGCCCAACAAGTGATGATAACACAATCTATGTGCAAGCCACTTACAGGGAGACCTAAAAGCCAACTCAGCAGCCCAAGACGTAAACACCTGGAAAAGAACACATCGCTCTGCACCGAGACAGAAAAGCACCACGGCAGGGAGGGGAGAAAAGGACACAACGGTGTTCCATAATGCTGAATGCCAGCTTTATTACTTGTCTGGCTTGAAACCTCCCAGCTGCGCCCTCCTCTTCCCAGCAGCCTCCGGGAAACCCACGCTGAAGGCCCCGGGAGAGACTGGAAACTGGAGAAGAGCCCCCGGTACGGGGCACCTGCGTGCTCCGAGGGGCACTCCCGCCCCCCGGCTGTTCTCCGCTGCCCGGGGGCGGCGGCGCGGAACTCACTGTGCTGGAAGCCGGGCCCCTGGTGCACGCCCTGCAGCAGCGTCAGGATCTCCCGCGCCGTCTGCTCCAGCGCCTGCACCACCTTCCGGATCTCCTGCGGGCACAGCGCGCTGTCAGCCGAGGCATCGCCCCGTCCCCTCCCGTGCCCGTGCCACCCCGTGCCCGTGCCGCCCGCCCCGGCACCTCTCGGATGTCTTGGTCCTGGCCGAGCGCTCCCTGCAGCGCCGCGAACATCTCGCTCACCGACATGGTGCCGCCGCTTCCCGCCCAGGGGCCTTCCGCGCCGCCGGCGCGCNGGCGCCGGCGCGAGGGCAGTGACGCACTTCCGGCGGCCGCGCGGAGGCAGCATGGCGGCGGAGGGGAGCGCGTCTGGTGCGGCTGTGAGGGCGACGCCGCTCCTGGCGCTGGAACCGCGGCTGCAGCGCCAGTTCCAGCAGAAGGTGCAGCGGGCCCGCACCAAGCGGACGGCCAAGGTGAGCGGGGCGGCCCGGCGGGGCGGGGGCGGCCCGGCGAGTCCCGGCCCGGGCTGACGCGGTCTCTGTGCCCGCAGGAGGAGCTGACTCCGGGCGTGGTGTTCGTGGGGCATCTCCCGCGGGGCCTCTGCGAGCCGCAACTCCGCGAGTACTTCGGGCAGTTCGGGACGGTGACGCGGCTTCGACTCTCCCGGAGTAAGAAGGTGAGGAGCGGCCCCGGCCGTTGCCCCGCGGCTGCGGCCCGTGCAGTACGGTAATGTGTCCGAGGCCGGGCCGAGCAGTCTCCGTGACCTCTGGGGCTCCCCCTTGCCCAGCAGGGGTCCCGGGAAGGCGCAGAGGGGGCCGTGCCCGGACGGAGCGGCAAGGCCGGGGGCTGGCTCTGACTGCGGGGCGGCTGGGCCACGACTCTTGCGGTCTTTTTTCTGTAATAAAATTCACTCCAGTGGGAGCCGGAGTGCTCGGAGTCCAGCTGAGTGCCGGAGCGCACCAGTTCAAGGTAGAACTGAAGTGCCACAATTCTGTTTTAACTTACTTGTTGTTTTGTGTTCGATAAATCTAATTTCTTCTTACTTCTGGGTTTGCTGACACATTATAAGACTACTGTATAAGCATGAAACAGCGGAGCAGCAGCAATGCAGGACACTTTGTTCTTTTAGCAAGTAGATATGTGTGAGCAGTTTGGTTTGTGTGCAAATATGTATTTTACAAATAATGTCATACCAATTTAGGACTAAATCTGGTGCTTTTCACAATTTCATTGAGCTTTGTGAAATTATTTGTGTTAGCTGAGAATAGGCTATGACTTTGGAAGAATAAAATAATTTTAATAGAGCTCTTCAGGTACCAAAACATTGTTTCATGATTCTCTCTTGTCACTCACAGACTGGGGCCAGCAAAGGCTATGCATTTTTGGAGTTTGAATCTGATGATGTGGCCAAGATTGTTGCAGACACAATGAATAACTACCTGTTTTCTGAGAGACTGCTGAAGTGTAAGTATAAGCTGCAGTATAAGTCTTCTAGCATGCAAAGAAAACTTGTAGCTATTTCAATGAATTTTTTTGACTGTGCATAGAATCTTAGGGGGTTTTAATGAAGTTTTGTCCCAAAGGTCTTTTTTGTGGGGCTGAGCTTTTCATCATGTATAAATAACATGCTCAGCAGGCTTTTGGTCACTAGTGCTGTTTTTTTCTCTGGGCTGATCCTGGTCTTAGTGATTGAGTGACATGAAATCTCAGAGTAAGGTATCTGTTCTTGCTGTAGAGATAGTTCCTTTCACATGGAAACTGCTTGGCATTTGTAACTGCTGCAGTTGTCTGTAAGGTTTGACATAAGGGGTTATTTGAGTAAAAGATTGATGAAATCACTGAGTTTCTCAGTCATGGTAACAGTAAAACTTTCTTTGTAAAGGATTATGAGTTACCTGTTGTTGTAAAACAGTTTTGTCTGATCTTTCTGAGTGAAACTGTTAAAGTGTTTTATCCATCTGTCCGTCTGTCCATCCATCCATCCTTTATTTATTTATTTCTCTTACTGGCTGAGTATCCGGTGACTGGCTGTGTTCCTAAATTGCTGCACAGCACGGTGTTGTAGCCGTGAGCTGTGTTGTGTGAGTGCCCTTGGCAGGAAGGGGAGCTCTGCTGTAACCTGTGTCCTGTGTTTGGTACAGGTCAGTTCATGCCTCCCGAAAAGGTCCATGAAAACCTCTTCAAAGCCTGTGACAAGATCTTCCGGAAGCCTTCTCAGCCGGCTGTCCGGCGGTACAACAGGATCCGCTCCCTGGTGGAGAAGGCCAGGATGACCAAGCGCCTGCTGCGGAAGGAGAGGCTAGTACGGAAGAAGCTGGCTGAAAAGGGGCTCGAGTACGACTTCCCAGGATTTGTAAGTTTGGCATCGTTTCGATGAGTGCGTTAATAAGCAAGATGTGTTTCTAGGGTTGTGCTGAATACCTGGAAATCGTGCATTTTGTGTGGAACTGGCAAAAGAGCTGGAGCCTCAGGGAGGCTCACTTGTGGTAGGAACTCTATACAAGCTCCAGGAATTCAGCATGGTGCTGTTGCTGGGCTGCACTCCTTGTGCCTGTGTGTTTACTTGTAGAGAAGTAAATAGGTAACAGCAAAGGGGAGATGTTCCTTTTCTTCTGTTGGTACAAGCAGTTGGATATTCTGTGGTCTAGTACTGGAGTGCAGATCACCAAAGAGCAGAGGGGCTTTGCTGAGCCCTGTGGGAGGCTTTGGCAGAGTGGGGGTATGAAGGCAGGTCCCAAGACTAGAACTTGTGTTCACAGCCCTTGCATGTTCCTCCTCTGCAGAATGCTTGGGTCAAGTACTTGAGTTGTGAGCAGTTAATGCTGTTTAACATGCAATGTTTTTAAAATGTACAGTAGCACATTTTCTTGTGTTGCTTTTGGTGTTTTTGTTCAAACCAGATCACATCTGTGTCGGTCAGTTTATTACTCTAAACCTATTTGCTGTAGCAAAGACTTTGTAGTTATGAAACAAATCTATGAACTGTTCAGTGACTGCACCTTCACACAAGTGTGTAGTGATCCACTTGATCTGTCTTGCTTCCTAGGCTGCACAGGCACTTTGCAAAAAGAGAAAAAAAGTTAAAACATCCAAGAAATCAAAACTGAACATTTCTTTGAGCAGCCAGGTAAGACGGACCGGTCCTGGTGGTGTCCAGTACCACCATTCACCCTGGGGTAAATGTTTAAAGTCTTCAGCTGTCACCTTAATACTGATTTCAGCACACAAAAACCTTGACATCGTTCGCTTGAGAGATGTCTGTGCCAGAGGCAGCTCCTTTCAGATGTATTTATACTCTTGAATGGGGGAGGGTGGTTGGATTCTCGTGGTTCCTTCTGCTGTGAGAGTATTCAGCAGCAAAGGCTTCTGCTCAGCATGCTGTAGCCAGCAGTGCCTGTCCCTCGGTGTGTCTGCCTGTTCAGCGCTCCCTTGAGGCTGTGGTAGTGCAGGGTGCTGGGGCCAGGCACTTGTACACCCGCTGCACCTGTGCTTTACACTGGGATGTCAGGATCTCCTGGATGGAGTCCTTCTGTTGCACCATGTTTCAATGCCGGCCTGTTTTAATAAAAAGGGAGGTGAATTGTTAATACAGTCAGTGCTGTCTGTCCCCATTACCATACTGTATTGTCCCTACTACCCTGTGCTCTCTAGGCACGGTATTTGGTGTCTTGGAAACAAATGCAGGGTAAAAGTAGCAGTAGGATGAAAGGGAAGTTCGGGTCATCAGGACTGAGGTTTGGGATATTGGTAGTCTAAAACGTCTGTAAGGCATTAACATTTCTGTTCTGTTCCATCATTGTTGTGAGTTGGGGGATGTGTGTTCATTTGGGGTTTTTATTATTACTGGGCTTACTTGTGATAATTGGGGCATGGCTGGTTGTGAGGGTGACAGGATAACGAACACATTCTGTCAGCTGAGTTCTGAGGGCTTACTGAGGTAACAAAGCTGGGGTGTTTCAGCTCTACTGTAAACTTGAATGTGGCATTTCTGTATGCCAGTCTCAAATATACTCCCTCACCCCCCGTCCCCATGCCCTGATTCTCTTCCAGTTGACTTCCATGATACTTCGAGTCAGGAAATACAAAGTTTAGAAAGCAAATGTGCATAACGACACTTTAGAAAATGTGAATTAATTTCCATTTGCCTTTCACATACACATCTTTGAAGGTGACGCTTCTGTCCAAAGAAAAAATGTCTACAAAACTATCTAGTTATAAAATGAAAACAACTTTCTGAAGGAGAACTGGGCTGAGGTGTCTTGTGGTACCACAGGGGCAGTGACAGCTTTTTCTGGCAGATGGCTTTGCAGTGAATCCTGTTTCTCTGATCTCTTCAGAATCCTACTCCAGTCTGTACTCCAGCAGTGCTCGAGCGCCGGAAAGCTGCTCAGGTGGATGATGACACAGAGGACGATGAAGTAACTCTCAGACTTCCCTCTGCCAGTGTTAAGAACACTGTGCAGAGACCAAAGAAGCAGTCAAGGCAAAGACCAAGCCTGAAGAAACAGAAACAGACTTAAAATTTTTGTGGCTGTAGCCATATTTTTTCAACTTAAAAACTATTGAGATGGAACTTCTGCTGTGTCTGCTGCCCTGGTTTGGTTCATCCTGCCTGGACTGTGTCAGTTTTTCTTAGGCAAGGACTCTGTTCACAAATTCTGTCCTTCTGGTTTAGCCATTAAAGGACCTATGAAGATATTCTTGACTTTGTGCCCACAAGTGCCCGTGCTGAGACGCAGCTACAGTAGTCCAAAATCTTCAGTTAATTTTTTAATGCGTGTCTAGTGCTCAAGGTTTGGAAAGAAAATGTGAGGCTGTCCATTCAGAGCTTGCTAATGCAAGCAGTTGTATCTTAAATTCATAATGACAAGTTATTAAAAAATTTACCATTTTTCAACTTTCTTGGCTCTTGGTAGTGGTTCTTCTGTTTAACTGAATGTCTGTGTTTTGTGTAAGTTCTCATATATTTGCACCAGTTGAGGCTCTTGAGAAGATGCACCAATAATCAGAGCAGTTTGAGTTCTACTGGCAGTTCTGTTGTCCTTTGTCACTGCATTTTAGTTTCACTGCTTGCATGGAACAAGGGTATCTTCTGCTCCAGGGGGTGATAAGCACATTGAAATATTGTAATAACCAGGAGTGCAAAGGCAGGGTTTTGTCAGCAGTAGTATGAGTTCAGAGAATTGAGCGTAGCTTTTTGTAATGCATTAAGATTCATTCTTGTTCCAGC
This sequence comes from Tichodroma muraria, assembly GCA_013390105.1. Classification (NCBI taxonomy): domain Eukaryota; kingdom Metazoa; phylum Chordata; class Aves; order Passeriformes; family Sittidae; genus Tichodroma; species Tichodroma muraria. The sequence goes on along the minus strand of WAAG01070831.1, from coordinate 91,826 downwards.
TAGCTTGTCATTGCAGATGGCAGGTATCCAGTCCTGCTTGAACAGGCAGTTTGACTATGCAGTTAGAATTTGGATTTCAATGCAAGTCTGAGATCTGTAGAAATCCCAGTCTGGGTTCTGTGCTCATACTTAGCACAGAACTTTTGTTCATCTTTTGTTGTCTTAAACACTCTAATGCTGTTGGCTGCTGGTCAGGCTTGGCAGAAGATTTCAGAGGAAAGCCCAGGTGATAATAACCGGCTGGGTAGGTGGCTGGCACTAATTCCTTGGCTGTTTTAAGAGTTGAAGTCCTGGCAGAAAAAAACTGATCTAAACCATTGACCTTGTTGATTCTGATCTATCTGGACTGATGACTGGAATAATCGTGGGATCACAATGACATTGTCTAGGTGACTCAGATTAGATCATTCTCCTTTGTTGAAGAAGCCACTTGGATGAGTGCATCTTCCTATCAAATGCTTGTCACCTTGGGCAGGCCAGGGGCATCTCTTCACCAGCCCAGCGTCACGGACAGTCCTAAAATTTAATGGAAGTGTTGCTGCGTACATCTGCAGGCTTTCTTCCATGTTTGATGAGAAACGGGCAGTGCTTGCACCCCAAACCCATGGGAAATACATGCTTGGTTGAGGTTTGAGATACACATGACCACAGTGATTGGCAGAAATTGCTTCTCTGACGTGCAGCTCTTGAAAAGCTTCTACCTTGACGTCATACAGCAGAGAGCAGCAGAAAAGAAGCAAAATGCATCTGCCCAGAATAGACTGTTTTCTTTTGAAATCCATGTTCCTGACTTTGTGTTGGGCACATAAAGGTGGCTGTTGGGTCAGGGTGAGCTAGAAGTGTGGCTGCGTTTCTCCTGGTGGGAGCTGAATCTCCTGACACCGGGGGGCAGCACGACTCAGCTGTGTGGCCATGCCGCAGCACAAGGGTTCCTGGGAAACGACGTCGGGCGTTTGTAAGGAAAGCCGGCTCTCCCGGCAGTGAGGAGCGAGTGGCTGCACTGGAGTGACTCACGCGGCTCTAACACGGCTTGAGATTACTGAGAAACCTGATACTTATCTTAACCAAAAATGCCCCTTTCTGCGGTGCTCCTTCCTAGGCTAACGAGTTAAAGCTGCTCTTTAGAAAACTTAGTTTATCCAGAGTAACTTCTCTTGTGCAGTTCCATGTTCCCCAAAGCCTGAGCATCTCCATTCCTTGTGCTTCCCGTTCCAGTGCCTTGGCCTGCATTTTGAACCTGGAGTTGGTTTCTTCTCACTCTGCTTCTGTTGCTGTGCTCCTCTCTGTGCCCAGTGTTCTGCCCCTGCTTGTGTCCACTTGCTGCTTTCTTCCATGTTTGACTCAGCGGCTTCTCATGCTGCTCGCAGTGCCAGGGCTGTCCTTTCTGGCTGCATGAGCTCCTGCATGTCCCCTGCATGAGGGACTTTGGCTTCTGGAGGTCTCTTGGAAAGGTTTGTGCCTTTAAGCTAAACCCCTGGCTGTTGCTGGCTCTCCAGAGTCCCACAGCAGTGTGAGACTTGATGGGAAGACGTTCAAGAAAACTGCTTACAATAAGAGTTGCTTCCTGCTGCAATTTTCCTTTCCCTTCCTTTTGTTTGTTCATCTTCCTTCAATTGAGATCAGCTCAGATGGCAACTCTGAAAAGCAAGGAAGCTAAATTCTGTGTTGTTTGAGGAAAGCACAACAATACCCAGCCTACAGCAAGGAGCTCTCAGCAGAAGGGCAGTTTTTCTTGGTGATAGTTTCTGTTTTTAGGCTGCCTGTGTTATTAATATACTGCTGTCCAGGGAGATGTACGTAAGCAGAAATTCAGATACCTGATACTTGCCAAACATAGTTTCCATAGCAAGTGGACAGATGTGCTGTGTCATGAGTTATGCCCCCAGTCCCTGCACTGATTTTTATTTCTCATTTCTCCAGTAATTTGTTTGTTCATCTTGAACAAACACAAACCTCCTGGCCACTGATTTTAGGGCAGGCTCCAAATTGTTTTTACTGGGATGCTAGGAGTGTTGGGGCTGTGGTTTTAAGGCATGACTTGCAAGTGCTCTGCCTTTCAGTTACGAATGACTTTGTGGAGCTGTTTTGCTGAACACTCGTGTATGTATTACTGTTTTCAAGCTTGAGAAACTTAGGTGCTAGCCAAGCCTGCTAATTTACACTCATTTATTACAATTTCTGTGTTTTTCAGGAGGGAGCAGGGTTTAAGTGTTCACCATTTCCTGGCACATGAAATACTGGAAGTAAAAGAAGAATGGGGGGTAGGGAGGGGGGAGGAGAAAAGCAGAATTGGCTGCAAGATACAGGAGAGAAAGGAATGATGAAGCCAATGCTCACCTCTCAAAACAAAGGTACCGGTCAATGTGGCAGGGTTAGACTGCTCAAAATTAAAGATGCAATTTTATGTTTTCCTTCTTGTTTTGCCTGTTGGATGTGCTGTGGGATGCCCAGAGCATAAGGAGTGTGCTGCCATCACAGTCCAGGTGCTGGTGCCTGCTCATGAGCCAAGTGAAGGAGGAGAGCAGGCTGGGCAAGTGACACTTGCTCTTGCTAGTACCAAGCCTGTTTGCTTGCATACCTGGCTTTGGAAATGGCTGCAGCCCTGGGGAGCAAGGCTAAAACCTGTCTGCAAATGGCTCATGGTGCAAGGGAGGACTTAGGCATGGCTCTGAGGGGTGACATGCTCTCCTCTCCAACTAACCAGTGAGGCAAGGGGGAATTCCAGCAAATTCCCCTCTCCCAGCTTTCCCTTCAGAGTGCTGGGAAGTTTGGCTCTCACTTTGCAGCGTGATGCAGCCAGCTGGGGTGGGCTGTGCTGTGTGAGGTGCTGCGTACATCCCTGCCCTGGGCAGGGTGCTGCAGGTGAAAGCTGGATGAGCAGGTAACAGGAGTACAGTGAATGTGATCTCCATTACATGTTTTCCAGGAATATCCACAAATCCTCTTGCACCAGACTCTTTCATTGTCCAAGATACTGTTCAAACACATCCTTTTTTCCTGAGTTTTCTATCTAACCCCCAGATTCTTGAAATATCTAACTCTAGGCAGGAATAATCTGCACTTCTTAGCCAGAGATATGCTGGGGACTACCCCAGGGTACTGCTGAAACAGTGGGGAGGCCATTCTGTTTGTCAGGCTGCTGCTGGCACTGCAGCAGGCACATCCCTCCCGGCCCAAGGGCAGCAGCTGTCAGAGCAAGCTAAGGAAATGGTTAACTGTGTGACAGAATTCCTAAAGTGAAACACTTTCTTCCACGCAGGGTGCAGCATGGCCTCTCGTCACTCCTGACACCCTGCATTAATTAACACATGGCAGGAGCAGAGATCTTGGCTGTCCTGGGAGGCTTGGAGTAGTTACACACCTGCGTGTCTGTTGCCAATAACCATGTGGTTCTGCTGTGCTGGGAAAGGAAAAGCTATGGAGAAGCTCCTACACCAGTCTTGGCTCTGATCAGGGAAGAAAATGCTGGTTTATGATAGTCCTCAAACGTGTTGTTGAAGAGAGGCAGAACTGTTGAGGACTAATTCTGCAGGACTTCGAGACAGTGAGTTGGTTCTGCAGTGAGCCACAGGCACTGGGGTTGCTTCCTTTCCCTGTCTGTCCATTGATACATCACATGGAGATGGGCTTGGCCTGGATTTGAAACTTGTTTTAAAGAAGAGGAAGGAAAGAAACAAATCTCATTTTTATGACAGTGATTCTGGAAAGCCCTATTCTTTTCTGTTTGTTTTTCCAGTGCTGACTGAGAGGAGCCTTGGTGAGCAGGTGCAGACATGGAAATTGGACTGCTTGCTCTGCAGTGAGGCATTGCTGCCAGTTTTCCACAAGGGCTTGCACAGACTCCTAGTTTGCTTGTGTATTTTTTTTTTTTTTTAACAAGCAAAGAAGTAGAGTTACTTCTGTCAGGGTGGCTTTGTAAGGCTGAGAGCGTTGCAGCATTTTGGGGGTGAAGGCAGGACTTGCCTTTCTGCTGTGATTGCTCAGCTACTGTTTCTCACACAAGGCAGCCGTGCAGTGGGGAGTGAGCAGGGTCTGTGCCAGCTGTGCAGCAGCAGCAGCAGCAGCAGCAAAGCTGCTTTGTTACCTGCAGTATTTTTATTTCTGTTGATATGAGAGCTGGAAGGGCTCTGGTGTGATTTTCAGGTGCTGGGCTGCATTTGCAGGTCTGCCTGTTAGAAGAGAGCTGGGTTCATCTGCCCAGAGGTGATGGCAGAGGAAATGTATGACAAATCTGTAAAGTTTTCCTTCAGCTATCCCAGACAAAGATATGATGTTTGTAGTTTTTATAACAGGGCAATGCTTAAAGTGTGTTCTATTGAACTATGTCCTTAAAAACAAATTCCAGATTTGGAACTGCTGGAGCTTTGTGACTGGTCTGGCAGGAGCTATGCAAGTGCAAAGGACGAGTTCCAGAGGCAGTATGGATTCTCCTAAGGCAATTGTGTCTGTTGGTGTAATGTCAGTGCAGCCCCATCAGATGAATAACAGTCTAAGTTTTTATCCTGAGAACTAGTACCTCATCTTTTTTCCCCCATCAGCTCATAATTTTACAATATGATATCCTGTCTGTTAATCTATAGTACAGAATCAACCAGCTGGTTGTTGACTCATTTGGAGTTGGTAATTTGGACACCTGGGTTTGGGTGGGCTGCCAGTGTATGTTTGCTGTGTTGCCATTCAGTGTCAGCCCTACCATTGCATTCTGTAAGAGCTTCCATTAATTTCAGTAGAAATCTGCATTTAGGGTGAAGGGTGACCTAATCTTTAAAAAGGATCTTAATCCACTTAGCCTCTGTTGCAAAGCTCAGCATTTTTTCCTTGTCAGGAGCAGACCGCATTCCTAACCTTGATGTGTCACTTTCCAGTTGGCTTAATATCTGAGTGAGGATAAAAGGAAATGTTTTTCAAATATTGAAAGAACCCATGCTGGTAAGGTATGTGCACGTGTGATGTGCAAGTATATAAAAAAAAAATGATATGAGCATAATTGTGTTTGGATGGTGGAAAAAAGATAAAATAATATCAGCAGATGACTATAGAGAACAAGCACAGGAAGAGGCAAATCCATTTGAAACAGCGTAAGTGGGACACAGTGAGGGAACTGAAAATGGGGATGAAGTGTTGTTTAATGTAAATTAAAGTGCAAGACAAAATAGGACTCTTGTAAGTTTGACCTGTAAATGTCTCCTCCCAGAGGCCTGAGGCCAGTCAGGAAAAATACAGTCTCTGATGCAAATATAAGACCTGGTGCCCATGCCTTGGTAAGACCAGAGCTGATCTTCCGGGCTACTGCATTAAATCTAGCACAGCTCAGAAAACATGGAAAACTGTTGCCAGTAGCCTGTGTTCAATTTTGGGGGGGGGGGTTCAGCTCAGGCTCTGGTCACAAAACAAAGAATGCCACAATTAACACTAATTGGTACCTTCCTTGATGTTTGGTCAGGGAGAATGAACCATTCCCTGCCTCCCTGGAGGGAGTCACTCCAGGTCAGGGGAAGAAGCATGTGGGGATGTCGCATGGCTCGCAGGTCCTTCCTGCCAATAGGAAATCTCAAATCCAACCCAATTCACACTGCCTGAGGACTACCTGCTTCGTACAGGATGTTTCTCCTTGGGTGGCCAAATGGCTGCAAGGAGTGAACACACGCAGACAAGCCTGTGTGCACACGATGGGCCTTGAAGACATTTGCTCATTTCCCTTTAATCAAAACCTGCCGCTGTTGTGTTTTCTTTTCTGTTTGGTGACTGAAGCGAAGCTTCATGTGCCTTCACGTGGGAGTTAAGTGGGTCAGTGGGATGCTTTGTTCGTGGCAGCTCTCACGTGGAAAAAGTCCGATGCAGAACGCTGAGGCTTGGCAGGAAAGCGCCAATTAAAGACAGCGGTGCAGGAGCACATTGTGTGAGCAGAAAGTGCTCAAATCTGGGGCTGTGACAACTATCATGTGCAAAGGAAAGAACAAGGAATTGTTAAATTTCACATTGATCTGAAGTACTTGTGCTTTCCCTGTCTCAAGTGTTGTTATCATGCAGTATGGACGAGGAGTTTATTCCCTCTTTCCCAGGTAAGTGAGGGGTAGAAGAGGTGAGTCACACAGGGGACCTGTGCCAGAGTGGGATCAGCAACACTCAGAAGTTGGGTACTTGGACTTCAACTGATGTTGGCCCATGGTATTTGTGCCAGCAGCAGTCCAGCCTTCTCAGCATGGCACGAGGCTGTGCAGGGGATGTGTGCAGGAGATGTACATGCCAGGAGATGGCAAAGGGAGAGGTCCCTTGCTACATCGAGTCAAGTGCAGCTGTTCTCTTCCTTAGCCATGCAAGTAGTCAAGTTGGGACAGCACATAAAGGAAATGTGGCTAAGTCTGCATAGCAGTGTGCTCAGCTCTAGGAAAGCAACCCAGGGACAGCCAGGCTTTGACATTGCTGTCCTCTGCTTTTATGGGCAGCTACATCATCATACTGTCATTCATAAATAAAAACATATCTCCCTGAAGCACCAGGCTCTCAGATTCCTGAGCAGATGTTGTGCAAAAAGGCCCTGAAGGAAAGGGGAAGAGCAGGTCATTCAGGTATAGTCAGTGTTTCGGCTGAAATAGAGCCAGTCCATCCATCTGCTTCCCACTAGTTTTATTCATGTGTTTTTATTTGAAAGAACAGTGTTGGTAATTGAAAGCTAGACTATCCTTACATTTCTTTATTTTAAAAAGCTTTTTCCTGACTTTGCTTTGCCCTTACTTAGAGCTTTCTGTGTCCTTGCTGCAGATGTCCATAAGTTCATCTCTTTTTTTATCTTGCAGATGGGCTGTGCTTTGTTTTGCACGTGTATAAGCACACAGCTCCTTGTGTCCAACCAGACCTTTCTCAACAAGCAGGGAACAGTGTACTTTGCAGGTGGACTGATTAGAGAGATACCTGGAGCTTCACTGGGAACGGTATCCTTTCAGGAGACTTTTCTGCTGCACTGGTCTCTTTGGTTTGGAGACAGGTAAGTAAATGGAGATCTTTCAGAAATGAGAGCATACTAAAAAGTACCTTTTTTTACGGTGTGTTATGGGTAGGGGTACTGCAAAATGCCTGCTGCTGAGCCACTGGTAGTGAAGGCCTGGTCAAGCAGTCTCATATGACGGCAGCAGCTCCTCCAGTGGTTACTTCCATTGCCTTCATTTAGAGAGTCCTCCCTGCACCCCAGGGTGAATCCCCAAGGGCTCCTTAGCAATAGCACAGTCATTACCTAACTGTAACTTTGGAGAAGCTGAGTTATCCCTGCAGACTGGATTCCATCCAGAAGCTTATATCTGGTTGCCCTTGGGGTATCCTGCCGTGCCTTCCCGGTGGGCTTCCATTGGGAGCTGTCACAGGCGATGGATGTGCAGCTCTGTCACAGGTGTGCCAGAACTAATGCAGAGTGATGGCCCTGGGAATGCTGAGGGGCTGCACTGTGGAATCGAGAGCAGAATTGAAGAATACTGAGCTTAATGTTAAGAAACCTAAAGTGCGAGATTCAGAACAATGCTTTCACCTCCTACTTTTAAAAAGTTGGAAGAAAACCTGCAGGTTACGATGTATTTTGGACTTCTTTTCCTAATGAAAACCAGGCTTACGTGACCACTCTGTCTGTCTCTTTCTATTGAACTGTCAGGCTAACCCCCTCCTTTTTCTTTCTCAGTGTTTACGGGGGAGGAAGCAATCTCAGGTTTCATGAGAAATGGAGGAGAGAAATAGTCATCGCTGGCCTCAGGGGAAGGCAGGAGGGAGCTCGGGTGTAGTGTGATCCCTTGTTGTGGAGGGAGGGCTGCCCTTCCATCCGCACAGGGATACCGCCTGGACTAACCCCACCGCCGTGTCCCCTTGGAGGGGAGTGGCACAGGACACACAAAGGAAGGTAGGGCTGCTGAGAGAGCAGGGCGGATTAGAGGGACAAAGAACACAGACCTGTGACAAACCAGGCATCATCAGTGCTGCTGCTCATGGAACAATTTGGTTGTCTTGAATATAGGCATAAACTGTTCTAAAAGCCTCTGTAGGGAGCAAGGAAACAATCATGTAATAACAGGAAAAAAAACCCCAAACATTAGAGCTGATTAGGTGACAAATTTATTTCTGTGCAGACTTTACCTGCTTTAAAATAAAAATGTGAAGAAAACACATAAAGACCATGTCCACAATCTGTCAGTTGCACAGTGAAGAAGCTTCTAAGTTTTGTGCAGTTGTTGTCCCCTGAAGTCTTGCAACAAAAAAGAGAATAAAAGCCATATTATCTGTGCAAGTTTTACCTAGAAGGGGAGAAAAAAATACTTTAACCTATGCCAGCTGCATTTCTCAGCATTTCTTTACAAAGCTTTAGACTGCCAAACAGTGAATGTAGAATCACCAGAAGTAAGAATCTGTGAAAAAGGAGCAAACATACAATTATATCAGAAGGCAGTTTTGGGAGACTTGCAAAGTAAATGCCTCTTTATTGTAATAATGAATAAAAGAAAATTCACAGCAAATGTGTGATACACAATAAATAATAAATTTGTGATACTAAGTTATTGATTTCTTACTAAAACTAAACAAAATATTGCTTATCATAATTCACCTAACTTACTACTATTCAGTTTTTATCTCATTTTCTTGCTCAAAATAAGCAAGGCATTTTGTGAAGGTATTTTGGGAACAGAGAGGGAACTATCTAGACTGTCTGAGAGAACGTTGCCTGTAGTTCTAGCAGATCCAGATGAAGTGGAATGATTGGTCCTTTATTAATGTACCCATGATCTCTGTCCTCAGGTGCTGTTGGGAGACTGCAAAACAGGAGAAGGGCAAACCACTGGAGGAGTCCTGTTTGCAGAACTGCCCCACCAGGCAGGGGAAACACTTGGCACATGGCTGTGCTGAAGCAGAGCTGTTGTGTCTCTCCTGTGGGTAGTGCTTAGCCAGTTAGGGCTCTCAGGAGATTAGCTACTGCCTGGGGGTGAGAACCATGGTAATTTCTAAAGCTGGTCTGTAATCACCTGCATTCAGTTTACTCAGAGCTGGCATCCTTTTAAGCACTAATATCCCCAGCTTTCTCTTGACATCTGTGCAGCCTGTTCCAGACTTTACATTCAACCTGTGCTGGTGGCTTCACCCAAAGCAGCAGTTAAGTATTGCTCTGGAACCTGATGGCAGAAAAGAACAAACTGGAAAATCTACGATTATTTGGAGGGGGCTTGCCAAAAGTCATTGTTGTGCCAGAGCCGTTAGCCAAGGAGAAGGGCATTATTTCACAAAGTTATGAATGAAAATCAATCATTTGTTCCACATACAGCTCTCCCATGTTTTGATGGCTCAGACTCTGTGCTCGTTGGGAACTGCAGTGTTACAGAGGTCAGCTGCCTTCTGCAGCACAGAGGATGAGGACAGCAGTGGTTTGAGGGCACATGGAGGTTCATTCCCCACAACCAACAGGAGAAAAGCAGTCATGAGCCCAGGGGCCAAACACATCTTGGTAAAGAGCTTCTGCACAGGGCATTTATTTCCCATTCTCACCTCAGTTATAGAGTGGGAATACTGCAAATTGTTCCAAGAAGGAGAAAGAATTAGTTGCTTTTAAATGCAGCTTTTTAACTAGGGCTGCATAAAACAGAGAAACATGGAGTGGGTCTAGTGGAGGGCAACAAAGATCATTAAAAGACTAGAACATCTGTGGTATGAGAAAAGGCTGAGATAATTGGGGCTGTTGAGATGACAGAGGGGGCCTCATCTATGTGTATAACTATCTAAAGGGGGATGTCAAGAGGATGGATCCAGGCTCTGCTTGGTGGTGCCCAGCAACAGAACAAGCAACGGGCAGAAACCGATGCACAGCCACCTGAATTTCCACCTGAACATGAGGAAGAACGACTTTAGTGTGCAGTGAGCGCGCACTGGAACAGCTTGTCCAGAGCCAGTGTGGAGTTTCCCTGACTGCGGAGCTGTCATGGCACAATGCTCTGCCACGCGCTCTGGGATGGCCCTGCTGGAGCAGGGGGTTGGCCCAGGTGTCCCGCTGCGGTCCGTTCCGGCCCGACGCACTCGGTGATCCTGAGGAACAGTTCCTCCCCGGGGGCTCCCCAGAGGAGGGCAGTGCGCGGTCACGGCTACACGGCAGCACTGAGCCCTCACGCTCTCCTCGCGCAGCGTGGAGGGGTTCCTCTCAAAGCCTTTCTGCCTGTCCCCGGTCGGAGCAGCGGCCGGGGCCGCGGCAGTGGCTGGGGGCCGGTGAGCGGGGACGGGGCCGCGGCGTTCCCGGGAACGCGCGTGTCCGCGCTCCCCGGCCCGGCTCCCGGCGGGCGGGGTCGCCATGGCGACCGGGGGCGCGGTAACGGCCTCGCGCATGCGCACCGCTGGCGCTTACCTCACCGCGGTACCG
>WAAG01070831.1:16112-81405 GCA_013390105.1 Tichodroma muraria | reverse complement strand
GGGGCCTGGCGCGGGGCCGCCCCTCGGCCCTCCGCCCTGGGGCCGCCGAGCACCGGCCGTGCGGGAGCGGCGGTGCCGGGGCCGTGTCAGAGCGGCGGTGCCGGCGAGGGTCCCCGCTGGAACAAACAGCTGGGCGAAGGGAGGGAGGTGCGGCCGTGCCGCGCTCGGCGAGGGGCGCGGGGCTTTGCTAACGCTTGAGGCTGCTGTGCTCCCGTAAGCATCGTGTGGTTTGGGTGGGTTCAGCCCTTGTGCTTGGCCCCTTTGTGCACGTGCCGTGCTCTGCTTCGTTTATTTCTGGCAGCGTTTTTAATGGAAGTTGGGTCAGAACCGTGAGTTTGTGCGAAGAGGTGGGTAGGTCATTAGACAAATCCTGCAGAAGTGCTTCAGGGAGATACTGGCTCTGAGTAAATAAAATGTAATTGTGCGTGTTACAGGCCTGTGTGGTATTAAGGTATTTTTAATGTTATATGTCTAAAGGTACTGGTGAGGAAGGGAAAGGCTGCCTCCTTCCCCAATACCCTGCACAGCCGCTTGAGAAGGATGTGGGAAATTGAGGTAGGATAACAGGCTCAGGGTTGTCTGGGAAGCCTGTGGTGGAGTAGCACAGAGGCTCCCCAGGTGTGTGGGTTGTTCTGACCAATAGATCTCTCTGCCCCATGTGGACTTAATTCATAAGTCAGTGTTTAGTAAAGGAGGCTAGGGTTAAGTAAAGAAGCAATGTGCCAAGCCAGTGTTAATAGAGCAGGGATGTGGTCTCCAGCCCAGCACTTGTGCTAGCATCAGAGACAAATGTGTCTTAGTCCAGTTTGCTACTGAGCAGTGTGGACCATTTCTCTGCATCTTTTGAGCAGTTGCATGTCTGTTCTGTGCTCCTCTTGATGCTCCCTGGGCACCATTGAAGACAAATCGAAGTATTGTCACTTGATACCTGGAGACACAGATCCGGCATTTAGATCAGGAGTGCTTAGATCTCAGAAAGGTGTTGCAAGTGTGAGTATTTGCTTCCATGTGGGATTCTGAATTGGATTTAAGAGGTTTGTAGCTGGAGAAGGGATATGTTTGAGAACTTGCAGTAGGAGTCAGCTTTCTCTCGAGTAAAGGACTACACCCAGGTGCAGAATGGAACTGCAGTGCTGTCATATTCGGGGTCTTCCTGTCGTGGCAACACAGTTTGCTGTGTGGAGCAAGCCTTTGTGCTCCATTCCTGGGATTGGCAAAGTCGAGCCTTTGATCGTTTTCTCTGTTGAACCCTGTCAGTGGGACTGAAGCCTGGAAGTTACGAGAGGGAGAGAGGAATGACGTGTCACCATGGGTGATTCTCTTTGTATTTCATAGTCTCACTTGTTTAATTTTTTTTAATTGTTGCTAACATAAATAGATTTTTTTTCATACTGATGCATGCAACATTCATGTGAAGTCCTTAGAATTTGTCAGGCAGCTTCAAAACTTTCTGTTTCAAGAAGAAAAATGCCATAGCGTTATACACTTCAGCCTTGCTTCACTGAGTTGATAAGCGGTGTTGAAAGTGATAGAGCAGCAAATTTTGGGGGTGGAAATGTTTCTCTAGTTCACGTGATGTTCCCCAGAAGTGCAGCTGTAGAGAGTGCCTATGATTGAGTGAGTTGGTCTTCCAGGTGTCTTTGAAGTTCTATAGGAATCTTGAATCTGTGCTACAACTTAGCATATATTTAAGCACAAAAGTCAAACTGAAATGAAATGTCTCTGTTTCTCCTGTATCAATCAGTCCTTCTCTACCCATCAGGCAATTTGGTCAGGGCTGTTGGATGTTAAGAGGATGAGAGTTGACAGTGAGTCTGGCCACTCTGTAGTGATTTACAGCATCACAGAGGAGGACGAGGGCAAGATGTCCTCTATAGAGGAGCCCTCAACAACCTTTGTGTCAGGGCAGGTCAGAAAACGTTTCAAGAGGCTGGACATGAAATGTTCAGATGGATAAAGTAGTGACCTTTCCTGCATGTACCTCCCAATTTCAACATATGTGTGGATTTCTGTGAGAGTTATGTGGCTTTGAAGCTTGTGGACTGCCATTACAGGTCCCTTCTGGCCTCAGATGACTTTGGATCAGGCTCGTGTGTCACCCTGAGTGTCTTATTATCTCAGGCCTTGCCTAGACTAGGGCTGGAAATCTTGTTGGCATGCCTGGATGGGGCTTGCTGCTGTTCACGCCTCCTTGGCTGGCAGTTGTAATTGAAGCTTCTCTTGGATTCTGACAGTGCCAGCACACCTTGGATCAGTGACTGCCAGCCAGTGCAGTGGAGAAAATGCTGGCAAATATAGAAAGGTCTGTCACCCGAGTGAATAAAATAGGCTGTTCATGTCTATTGATTTCTTCAGATTGTGACTTGAGTAAATTCTAAGCAGTCTGACTGTAAGGGAAGGGGTTTGCTTCTTTTCTTGATGAAGGTTGATGTGACAGTGATGTGCAGCTTTAGCTTTACCTCGCTGTTTGATGGTGTCCACCTCATGTTGCTCCTTTTCCATCACCCTATACAGTGTTGAAGCTTGCGTTACGTGTTTCTTTAGAGCCCACTCAGTGGTTTGGATCTTGTCCATTGGACCAACCTGTTACCAGTTCTCAAAGCTGTGCAAAAGCATGATGTGAGCTGGTTATGAGCTTTGCACAGTGGGATACTGAGGAGCTGAGCACATACATATTCCTTGGCATTCTGCGCTGCACTGGTATCTGGCTCTGTCATACATAGGAGAGTTCACTTTCTCCTCTCTTTGGCAGCATTAGCTCTCTTACATCTGGAAAAAAAGCCGCACCACAAAACCCAAATGAACTGGATGGAGTTGTAACTGTTCAAGTTGTAGGAGGGCAACAAATGGGTTTTGTCCATGAGGTTGCAGGTGCTCCCCAAGAGATTTGATCTCAGTTCATGATTAGTGCTTGAGTTCATCTGGCTTCCTGTTCTGCCCCTTAATCAAATCTCTGCATGTTTGGCTCTGCAAGGAGGGAGATGTCCGTTCTGCCTCCAGAAACAAGTATACCAAGCAGGAGCCACAAAATTAATTGTTAGAGAAGCATCATCATCATTAGTTTATTGTGAGTGGGAAGATTTAAAAATCTCTAATTTGTTTCCACCACCAGCAGGATAACAGGCTAAACAGCCTAACCCAGGCCAGTCCCTGATGCAGCGTTTCAGTTTTTCAGGCTTAGTCTGTGGCCCTTTCTTTACCTTTTGCGTGTAGATAGTTTAGATTCCAAGATATTTCAGAAAGCCAGGTTGAACCAACAGTAATTTGCTGAGGCAGAGATTTGATCAAAATAAAGTCAAATTTTGACAGGTGTTTCAAAGTGCTGCTGAGCAGAAGAGAGGAATTGCAGGTGTGTCTCTGCCTGTTAACATGCAGGTGGTTTCGCAGGCCAGAAATTCCCTCAGCTGTTACTAGGGTTCAGCCCAATTCACGTCGAGTAAAACCTCCTGCTCCTCCTTGTCCTGTGTTTCCTCCACCCACTGTTTTATATACCTTAGAGCAGCATAGTGGCTTCCTGCACTCCTCTGCAGCCTGTGCTGAGGGATTTCTTTGGCCATCCGCTTCTGTGCAGTTGCAGGTGCCAGGCTGAGTAGAATCTGCTTATGCCTGAGTGCAGAGGGTAACCCTCCTTCCCCTCCCTGGAGCTGAACTGGTTCTAGGGGGCTTCTACACACATCGCCCAGCCTGTCAGCAGTTGAAATCCTGCTGCTGCTGCTGAGTTCTCCTCTCCTTGGCCAAGAGTTTCCATGGCAGCCCTGGAGAGCAGGGGTAGGCAAAGACCCCTGTTTTGCCATGCAAAAAACTTGTGCTTAGAATCATGGAAGAGAGATGGTTATTAGCTGGGAAGCCTGAAGAGAGACCAAGGAAGTAACCTTTTTCTAAAACTGTTGACTTGCAAACTGCTGCTGTTGCATCCCACAGCCAGTGTCCCTTGAGGGCTTGCACCCAAGATTTGATCTTTTGTATTATTTTCCTGTTCCAGCCTGTCATTTTACTATAAGCACTTGTCTCTCAAGTACTTCCTTCCGAGGTAGTTCTGGCTTGGACTTTTACACAAAAACTGACTTCTGTGTCACTAGCTAGTTATATATCAATAGGAATAGCAAGGTCCTGGAGGACTAGAGTAAGAAGTTTATGTCAAACCCTCGCTCTCTTTAAAATTCAGTTATTTGGATCTTACACCAGCATGTGATGGTATAGGCTTTTTCTTTTCCCAAGGTGTTCTCACCCTCAGTTACTACTGCCACTGAAGACTTGCTTTAAAGTGACTCTGGAGAAGGCACTGAATTCCTACCCTATACCTGCCTGTAAAATAGGAAGGTGATATTATACCACTTTTTTCTTCAAGTGATGTACACGAAGGAGATGCTTTCTATCTTCAGGACTGCCTAAATTAGTAATCTTAGCCTGAGGGACTTCATCAATCACAATGCAAAGAGAGATTACAAGATTCAGAAGTTCTGTGAAGCCACTTGTCCTGCCAGCAAACTGCAAGTGATGGTGGGTCACTGCTCTAATTCTCAGTAGTGTTCTACTTCCAAACCTTGCTAAGCATTTTACCCACAAGGCTACAGGTGAAAGTCTATTCTTCCCTTGTTTTTTTCCAGATGATCCAATATTGCTGCTGGATTGTGGAGGAGAGGGGTAGGATGTGACTGGAAAATTTTGTCCTGCTCTCCTAGTTGCTGTAGGGAGGAGGCTGATGACACTTCTATTCTGAGATGCCACAACAGCCCCTTGGGTGGAACCTTGTGTACCCCTGTCTGGGTCACCTTGCAGAGCCAAGCTGGAAGTCGTAGAGCCAGTTCTGTATGGTTTGTATGCCAGGGTGTCACAGTGTCAGAGCTGCAGTCTGCAGGCTCTGAGATAAGGTTAGATCTCTAGAGTAAGGGACAGGGAGGATATTTTAATACACATAAACTCATAGCTCAAGTACTATTCACAGAATTAAGTGTCATGATGATAGTGCCCCCTGCCACTGGTCCCTTAGGCCCCTAGTAAGTTCCTTGTACATTCCCTTGGAACCATGAACTGAGATGTCTACAAGAGGGAGTCCACAGAGAGCAGCTCCTGCCATTGTAGGATTTTGAGCTGCGTCTTGGCACTTGAACTGTTAAAAAGGAAGGAGACCTTGAAAGCTCATTCTAGACTTGTCCTTGGTCTCAGACAAAGTTAAAACCAAACTAATTTCAGGGAGGGGTTGTATTAGGAGAACAAAAGATGTTAAAGCTCATCTCATTTTCTACCCTACTCTGGAAGGGTTACTCCCACTCTGCAAAGTGGTTTCATTAATGTAGAGTATTGGAGTCACATTGAGGTGGCCTGTGAGTTGTCTTGATTTGCTGCGGCTTCATTACTGAGGAGATTTTTTTGAAGATTGTTGCATTGCTGAAATTGGTAGTGCTGTGTGAGGCGTTCAGGTTACCCAGGCAGCAATGTAAACCTTTAGTGGAGGCCTAAGAATTTCTGTTATCTGAAGCTTATCTCTCATTTTACCCAGACTAGGTAATGCAACTTGCACAGCCAGCATCTGGCTTAGAAGGTTTGTGTGTGGAGGAGAAGGCCATAGTTAGCTTAGGCCCTGGAAGTGTTGTAGCTGTCTTTATTCTAGAAATCTGCCTCAGTTTTCCTGATGGCAGTGGAGTTGTGTGTGCCCTGCTGTAGGTTGGTTACTGTCTGTACTTGTGAAGATGAGCCTCTTAGCAGACTCTTCAGGGAAGTTTGAAGACCAGCCAGTATTTAGCAGAGTCCTAGCAGGCCTTCAGCCAGACCTGGCTCTTCTGAGGATGAACTACCTGCAGCAGTAGTTTTACGCTGCTTTAGTGCAGCCGGCGCTGTGGGAAGACAAAGAAACCCTCCTTCTAAGACCTTCCGGAAAAGAAACTGCATCCATCTAGGCAGTGCTTTGCTTATCAGCAGGGTTGGACTGAGAAGTGGTGGCCCTGGCACTGAGGACAGTTAAAAGTTACTGGATGGGGCGTGGAAGGAGTGCATCAAGTGCTGCCAGAGACACTTGGTACAGGCAGATAAACACGGGGCTGTCCCGCCAGCTAGTTAGAAAAGCATGAGTTGTCAGTCTGGAAATCTAAGATACCATCTTTGGATTAGGGGGAGGCTCAAGTACAGGGCAACACTAATTACTGATTTAAAACAATCACAGTGATTGTGTAATATTCCCCTGGCACTAAAGAACCATTATTGCCTACTTACGGATACAGGTGAACGATAGGGAGAGCCCATCTGTCAGTTGCTTGGTGGGTGTTTCCTACAAATTCCCTTTGGCTCCAGAAAAATGTTGCTTTCTTCTTCAAGTAGGACACTTGATGCTGTACTTGCCGCCTCCTTCTCCCAGAGTTTGAATGAGTAGGAACACTTTGAGCTGCTTTGTTCACACCTGCTTCTACACCCGAGGGAAGAGTAGGTTTGATTGTGTGCTTGGCGATTGTAGTACTTTGTAGAGGCCTGACACAAGTCTCCTCTGGGGAGGGTATAGCTGTGCTGGTGGAAGCAAAAATAGAGAAGTGGACAGAGGGCTGAGAACTTCCACCCTGCGGAGCTGCATTTTGACACTGCCTTGCTATGAGTCCTCCACTTAGTCTTTGCAGCACATGGTTTCCCGGTGCTGTTCTGATAGCTCTGAATTTTTTGCCTAAGGGGGCTTGGCTGGCAAACCAAGTTAGTTATGTATTTACACTCCTCACCCTGCTGAAGTGGTAAACTGCTGCAGGTAGGGTGCCTGGTTGCTTTTGTATTTGAAAAAATTGCTCCATTTGGCTAGGGTGGAAATCTCTTGAAGCATCAGAGTTCTGTTGTTGACAGAGGTCTGTCGAATGTACCTTGAACTAACATTAAACTGAAGTGACTGTGCAATTAGGTCCTGAGACTTGTGAAGAGGGAGACTTGTTGGTACAATTGTGTTGCGTGTTATTTCTGCAGATGTTGGGCTACAGCTAGCCACTTACACAAGAAAAAAAGAAGGCACCGAAAGAGTGTGGTTATGTTTACAAGTTGGTTACAAATTAAGCTCACTGGCTGGAAGTTGAGAGATACCTTCAGGAAGATGACTGGAAAGAGCTGGTTATTGAGTGGTGCTGGCTCTTGCCTCCAGTGATTGTGAGTGGCAGCAAGAGGCTTGTCTCTGCATGCTTGCATTCGGAGCAGCTGTGTTGGAGCAGTTATCTGGAGAGGTTATGGACTGCATTTACTTTTTGGCAAATGAAGATGACAGTGAAACATGACAAAGATGATAACCTGATGTCTAGAGCAGAAGAGAGTGAAACATCATTTTTGAAGTCAAATAGTTATATTGGAAGAACTCCCAAGGATAGGCAGGACACCAAGAGTAATAGTGCATTTTTATGTGCTTCAGGTTCCCTTGCTTTCAAGAGGAAGAAGATTCAGAGTTTCCTGTGAAGGTGTCTTAAGATAAAGTCTTACTTGAGAATTGCAAATCTCAAGAGAGGTGAAATTGCACTTTCACTTAGTCTGAGGTCAGTGGTGTTCTCTTAAGTGCCAAATAAAATTCACTGACTTAGGTACCCAGTTTAATATTGCCACAGCGTCTTAGGTAACAAATATTTCCTTATTAGTATTTAGATTAATTTATTCTATGTGTTGAGCCACTTGTTTTACTGTGTAATTGTATCAGCTTTTATACTGTTATGATGGTAGTATTTAAGCTGAGTAACTTTGGGCTGTTTGGTCTTTGTCAGCTTTTCCCTTTAAATTCATCATTTTAAGGTCCAAAGTGGCATTAACCATAAACCCTTTTATAGTGGTTTTCTGCTGGTTAGCTGTTGATTGAAAATTTGAGTGTTACAAAGCACATAGTTCTGATGGCTTATTAGTGAAACGAAGAACTTTTTTTCAATGTCAGAATTGGGGTGGCTTTTTCTCTTGGATTACTTTGTCTACGTGTTAAGCCTGTCTCTTCAAGGGCAGACTACAAGGCTTGGAGAAAACCCTTACTCTAGAGCTTATACTGGCAACCCTTCTCAAAACTTGGAGAAGCTCTGAACACAGGACCTGTGCCACTGAGTTATTAATTTTGAGTTCTGCATGACTGTTCTTCTGTGGGAAGAGGTTGTTCTCAACCTCCCCATCCAAAGTTGTTTATATCTTGTAACATTGGCTACCCAAAAAGTCCAGGAACAGAAGTAGACCACTGGGGCTGAGACTGTGGCTTTGTGTTTTTCAAAACTTATGTGGAGGCCATCTGCCCAGATGATTGCAGACTTGATGGGATGCAGCAGCCATATGCTTCATTGTCTGGCAGGTTAGTTTTTTCGTCAGCTTGGGTCTTGTTTTTATCAGGTGGTGTTTTTTCCACTTCTTCCTTTTGGGAAGAGGGGAGTCAGCAGACTTCCTAACATGTGTAGGATAGCTTTTTTTTTTTTTAGAAAAGCGTTACTTAAACACCTGTTAGCTGGTAGATGCAAGCCACATTGAGCTTTTCCTCTTGACTTCCTATTACTGTTTTCCCCAGGATTCAAAGATGTTTCTGGCTCTTCTTCCCTGTGTGCATTTAATAGCGGTGCCATAATGTGTAGTGGATCTTCTTTAGACTACAGTCCTCAAGGTTGTGACACAAATTTGTTCTTCTATAGTGCACCATGATTTTTATCCTATGCCTTCCTTCACGTGTTTAAAAAGCAAGGAAAGTGGTGAGAAATTTATTTATGTTAGTTTGCTTTAAAGATTGTTTCTGTGCTTGTAGGCAGAGACTTATACAGTCTTTAATGAAAACCACATAGAAGACAGACCTGAAACTTGGAATGCTCATTTCTCATGGTGATATGGCCAGCTAATGGTTTCTGGACATGTTAGGACTTGCCTCTGTGTGATGTTAATAAAAAATGGCTATTCTGTGGTAACTAGCATTCATTCACACCCTTCTGTAATCTGAATTTTCAAGTTTAAGCAAGTTCTACATTTCCATTTTAAAAGCAGTTAGACTTTCTTCACTATCTATCCAGTTTAACACGACTCCCCTTTTGAACATGTGTGCAGCTTCTGGAGTCCAGAAACAAACTGCTCAGCTAACTTGAAGGGTTTCAGCTAGAATGTGGTAGTAGTTTAATACCAGTTCCCTGTCCCTTCTCCAGTAGCTCTGTGCTAGCAAGGTGTCCAGTGAAATGCTTCCCTACCACGTGAAAATCCTTCCACTGGATATTTAGACACTGCTGTGTGTAAGACTGTCTCCCTTAAGTGGAGTGTCTGCAGCAAAGAGCAAGACCAGCTTGTGCTAGAGGGCAGGGCAGGGGCCAGTATTCAAAGCTGCAGACAGGGTGACCTGGATGAAAGCATCTGCTGTGCTTGTACAATTGTGGAAGTGGCTCTGGTTTTGTGCCTGTGCTGCCCTGGGAGTGAATGCCATGTCATGAACCATTTTGGTTGAGGATGGGTAAGCTCAGAGTGCTTCATTCAGATTTGATGCTAAATTGACCAAGTGAGAAATTGTAGCATCAGTAGAAACTGCAATAAAAAAAGGCAATGCTTCCTTCTAGTTTGGAACTTTATTTTAGAAAGAAAAAAGGTGTTAAGAGGACTGATTGGAGGGGGTGTTGACGATTTTAGAATTTAAAAATCAAATCCCTCCTCAGGTGACTTGAAAATAAATGGTGGGAGTTTCGTGTATCTTTCAGATGGTTTAGATTGGGGTAGGGGTAACAAGCAGTAATCTGTCACAGCACTAGCTCAAAGCTTGAGGTGCTGCGTGTGCAGTAGCAGCCAAGGCTTTCTTGCCGCTCTGCGGATGAGGTTTTGCTGACAAGGAGGGAGCTTAGTGTACAAACATGAGCAATCCCTTCTGGCTGAGGATAGGATTTGCCTGCCAGTTGGTTGAGGTGAGTCCATTGGTTTACAAAACCAGTTTTGATGCCCGTCAGCCAGCAGGGATTTGAACTGGCTGCCTAGAACGGAGAGACCTGCACTCTGGTGACTGCTGCACAGCCATGTGGGAAGCTGGGACACGTGTAGCAATGCTTGTAGGGTTAGGGAAGCTTAAGCCCTCAGAGCTGAATCTAGATGCTGTGCTTGGTGGTGGTGAGATGTGGCCAGGGAAGATGGGAGTGAGGTAATGAACTGGGTAGTCTGCTGTGCAAAGGGTGCTTTTGTTTCCTTTTGTTTCCAAGGGGTTCTTGTGTGCATCTCATCTGCTGTCAGGTCCACTTTGCTTCATTAAGACCTTTGTGAAGACCTTTTTTGCTCAAACAGAAGGTATTTAGATTTGCTGCCCCACTGCTTCCAATTAGTGAACTTGTGCCTCCAGCTTCCTTCCAGTTGTTTATTGAACCAGGTGTCTGCTGCACAACCTCTTCCCTTACTCTGAGCTTGACCTGTTTTCCTGATGTTGGTGACAAAAGTAGGACAGATTTCTAGCTTTGATTATTATTAGCCAGGAAACAAAATGATACCCTGGGTTTTTATCACCTACTTCCTAAAAGAGCTAACCTGTGATGAGGGTGTGCTTCACGAAGCACTATGGTGACGCCAGGAGCCCTGGTCTGTGGGAAGGTGGAGGACAAGCCCTTGGTCAGTTCCCTGGATGCCTGGAAGGATTAATTTGGCTGCAGATGGAGGGACAGAAAAAGTCACTAATGAAGGGGACAAGAGAGTTCCTAGGGTTCAAGAACATAACCAGAGCCCAAACATACGGTAATTTTTTTTTTTTTTCATAAGCCAAAAACTTCTGAGGTGATGCTGTGCCTTTGAGTGGCAGCAAAATCTGGCCTGACCTTCCTTGTGCGTGGCCTTTGTTGTCAGAACTGCATTTAGAGTGTGCCAGTGAGTGCTGTTTCCTGGACGTGTGTAGTTGGGACGTAGCAGAATTCAGCCTGGAAACAGCTTGAGCACCTAGTTTTGGAAAACTGATCATTTTACATTCCTGGAGCCCTGTGTTAGTGCTTTATCTTGCTGACCAGCCGATGACATCGATTGCTGAAGGCCAACAGTCAAAACAGGATTCAGACCTCTTCCTGCTTTCACTTAAAGTAGATAGCTTTTCCTGGTGACCTGCTTAAGGGTTTTGTCCCCACCTTTTTGGGTGAATGCTGGCAGTTGCAATAATACTGATTATAAATCAGCTGTTACTTTGAGCCACAAATTTACTGTCACTAAAACTTCCAGGGAACTGATTGATAACTGCTGTTGTAAAGAATAACATTTTTGTCCTGACCTACCTTGTTTGATTCCTTAAAATAGACCAACGCTGCTCGTATCTGACTTACACAGCTTCACAGCTGTATATGAATAACCTATTTTGTGACATGCTTTCAATCTTTTTTTTTCTCCAGTCTTAATTTAACCTATAATAGTGTTCTTTTTCATTTCTTTCAGAATGGACTGCTGAATTGGGATTTATTGCAGACTCAACTGTACAGTGCTGCTCGTTGCTTCATCTATTACTAGTTATTTAAATTGGACTTTTAATATCCTGCCAGCTGCTGTCCACACACACATGGTGCATTGTTGCCATTCTCAGAATTGCATCTTTGAAACCCAGGCCCTCAGT
Source organism: Tichodroma muraria (assembly GCA_013390105.1). Classification (NCBI taxonomy): domain Eukaryota; kingdom Metazoa; phylum Chordata; class Aves; order Passeriformes; family Sittidae; genus Tichodroma; species Tichodroma muraria. The sequence continues at coordinate 69,893 of WAAG01070831.1, read as the reverse complement.
AACCTTCATCGAAGAAAGAGGCAACCTCCTGCGTACATTTGTAGAGGGAGTTTTTGGCCCTGCTGCCCTCTGGCTTTCTGGCTGGTGCTGTATTTCTGAGACACTATGGAGCCCAGTATGGAGTACTGCTTAGCACAGGTGCTGCAGAAGGATGTTGGAAAAAGACTTCAAGTTGGCCAGGAATTGATAGATTATTTCTCAGACAAACAGAAGTCAGCTGATCTTGAACATGATCAGACTATGCTGGATAAAATGGTTGATGGACTGGCCACTTCTTGGGTAAATTCCAGCAATTATAAGGTAAGACTTTGTCTTGTGCAATGTGATTACTGTCACAAGTTTCAATGTCAAGTGCTACTTGATCTGAATGAAAGCTATATAGTAGACATTCTATTACATGTTCTCTAAGCTGGTAATTAGACTGAATCAGTGATTGTTTTTCCATATCTTGGTAATTGATAGTGGCTATGATATTGAGGACTCAAGGCAGTAAGAATTCAGTGAATGGTGTTTTAAGCACAAGTGGGTTTACATTTGGTGGTCATAGCTTGTGATATCCTGGTTTCTTTGTGTACTTTGTTAGCTGGTGGTGTGCATTGATCATCCTGGTAGTTCAGTAATGTTTGTGATTTCCTGCCTGTCCTGGGGTTTATCAAACTGAAAAAAGCATATATAAACTGCATTTGTTTTCACTGTCATTAAATCTTGTTAGACTTCTTTTGCTGTTTTCTGTGGGCAACATAATAGATCAATTGTACTTAGCTCAAGAAAGATAATGTGTATATATGTCTTCTGTTAAATTTGATAGTGTTGAGATGAGTTGGTAGGACATGAAACTCCGCTGCCTTGTTATCCCTGTCATGTTACTTCATTTCCCTTCAGGTTTAGTGAGCGAGTCCTACCACAGCCAGGTACTGTGGGAGTGGAGAGGATTCTCAGCTGTGATTTGGAAAACTCCTGTCCTGGTCTGTTCATGAGACTCTCTGAAAAGTCTAATAGGGTACTGAAGCTATTGTATGGGATGTAATAATGTTCCTTTTTGATAAGTGCTAGGGAATCTCAGAGTGAAAGTTCCTGCAGAGCTGAGCCTAAAGGTGTTTAACTGGGGATTGTACTGGAGTTTACACTGGTAGAAGTGAAGGAGGGACTGGCTGTATAGGTTGTAAGTGTTCTGGAGCTCAGCACACTCAATTAAAATTATTTTTAACAGGAATTTTGATTGGGAAATGGTTGTGACATTGCAGAGTGTTCTGCACAACTGTATTTCTTCCTTCTCATTTTTGTCAACAAGCAGCTGTTGTAGAAGCTGTTTGGTGTGTAGGGAAAAAAAAAACCCCAAACACTAAAAACACAAATGCCAAACCACCAAAACTAATATGGTCTCAATAGAGAATCCGTTCTAGTGGAACACATGCAGAAATTTTTAGCTTGCTGTTGTGAACAAGCAGTGTACATACAATTTTCTGAGAGTGTTACATATTCTTATTGCCCCTTTTCTTGCTAACTGGCTTTCTCTTACTTCCATGATTCTCAGTGGAAGAGTAACCCAAGCACAGTAAAATTGAAATTGTTACAAAATGCTATTTGCATGGATTTCATGAAGTGGTGTGGATCTCAGAGCTGTGCAGTGCTTTGCATCCCAGTTTCATACTTAGTTTGCAGAATTTCTGTTCAGATAACTTGCTTGTCTTCCCAATCTTTTGTCTGTTGAACTACACACAATGATCTCTGTGGTATTCATTTTCCAGTAACAAACTGGTGGCACTTCTGTAATGCAGTGACTCTGTTCGAGAACTCATGCTGCTGAGCTGGCTGTTCATTAATGTGTGTGTTCTATAGATAGCATTTGCTGTGATTAATAAGTTCTAGTAAGCATAACAGAGACATGTCTCAGATGTCTGGAGGGTGTTTTCTCAGTGAATGAGTATAATAGGAGATGTGAAGCCTTTGAGTGGGGCAAGCTGGCTATGTGAAGGTCTGTGATGTGGTGAAGTCTGCTTCAGGATCCAGCCAAGGCTTAGTGCACCCCCTTATGCCAATCTCTTCCTTTTGTTTTAATGCCTGCATCTGCATTATTGTTGCCTTTTTTCCTGACTGCTTGCGAGGTAGGGGTTTGGAAGTTCAGCTATGTCTGGTGTGAGAGAGCACAGGGGAGCTGGTGTCATCTGACCCAGTTCATGGATTAGTATGTCAACTTTAGGAGTGAAAGGCCAAGCATCACTGCCCTAGGATAGCCATCTGGAGAGCTAAACTGCAGTGGTCTAGTCACTGTGGAAGAAGCTGAAATATTTGTAGTCTCTCTTCTCACCTCAGTCTCTTAATTTGAAAAAGTATCAGCTTAAAATAAAGATTGAGATCATCTGCATGATTTGAAATTTCCTAGCACTTCAGGGATAAAGTGTGTGTTCTCAGAGTAAGACTGAATGTAGATAATAAGACCATTATATTGGGACAGCATCCAGTTGATTCATGGCTCCTGCCTGCCTAGGACTCCTCTAACTAAACACTTGTGCTTATATATTATCACCGAGGAAACACCAGTGAACCAGAGGAGAGGCATCTCTAAGGCAAACCAGTTTAGTTTGGGTTAAAAGGAGCTTGAACTGATGATGAAATTGTACCTTTACAGGAAGGGCTCAAGCTATCTCCCTCATTGGCATGCAAGTCTGATCTGTGAATGTCATGGCCATCATTGACCTTTTTAGGCTTTGCTGTTTTTCTGTGCATTGTTTCTGTTTTTTCATGACACTACTTTGTGAAGTCCTTGACCCCCAGCACCTTGACTGCAGACAATGGAGTCTTCTTTTTCAAGAGATTCAGGAAAAAAAAGAATGATAGAGAGCAGTGATGCAGTGATGCTTTTCTTTGGTTGGTGCTGTCTCAAGTCTGTTAAAAATGGCTTGTGTAAAACATAGTGAGGCCTAACGTACTTCTGATAGCACTCAGTACTCTAAAACTCCTCTAACTAATGGTCTTGTGACCTGATCACTGGTTCTTGCTTTGTAACAGATGCCTTAGGAGCAGAAGGTACTTGGGTGGTTCAGGATGCTTTTCAAGTTAAGGAAACATAAAGGTGATTGTATGAAACAAGGTGCTGAAGTCCAGTATAAAGCTATTTGCATGTTTGTGCTTGCCAGGAGTGTGCTTGAACTGCATCCAACAGCCATTGCAGGCTTGAGTTTTCTCAGCAGTATTTACAGGTGGCTAGAAGACATAAGAATGAAGCACAGCTGCTTAGAGCAGACTGCCTGTGTTTGTGTGGGCACTAGGAGTTGTGGATTACACCAGTGAGGCTGGGCTGGGGAAGATATTGCAGGATGCTTTAGACCAAAGAGGAATTCTGCCTCTGGTCTGTTGCTTCATTTTGTGCTTTGTTTGCTTGGTCTGTGCTGTTTCAGGATGGTGGTTCTGCTTGACTCCTTTTCTCCCCCTGCTAAGCATAAAAGAGAGTTATTTTGCTGAGCTTTGAATCTCTGAACAATAACTAAGGCCTGCACAGAGCTGTCTGTCTTACAGCATGAGGCAAAACAGCACAGCAGTGTCAGAGGCTTCAGCATGTCCTCTCAGGTTCACAATCCTATGGCAAGGGGAGGGAGCTGAAATCATCAGTAAATCCCTTGGTGAGCCATCTTGCTTTGAGCTGCTTCTGCAGTATTTAGTAATGCTGATGTTAAGTGTGCAGGATCTCCTGGCTCGTCTGTGGCTGATGAGCCTTTCTCAGTACCCAAACCGTGATGTCATTTAAGAGGTAATGTAAAGTAATACGTCCAGGATCTTACAGTAGTTTTCAACCAGCCTGCTGTTCCAAGAGATGAACTGAGAGTGTTTGGTGGTGACCTTCTCTTGCCTGCTTCTCCTCAACAGTATTGGGAGATGAGGTCTCTTGCACTTTTCCCTGTGATGTGTTGCCTGTGCTGGTGGAGTTGAGGTCTTTAATGAAAATAGCCCTTGTTATTGCAGGGCTTTTTTTAGACAAACATCCAAGAGGGAACTTGAAGATTGGTGGTGACAGCCTTCAAGCAGGTCGGGGTCCAACATACTGAAGAGAGATTCTATTCAGTGTTTTCACATGTTACAGAGTGGTAGGAGAGGCCAGTTTGAAGTGAAACTGGATGGAGGTTTGCAGTAAGGAATTGGATGAAGCTTTGTATTTTTTTCATGAACTTTTGCAAGAGGTGATTTTTTGGCACTGCGCCACTCTCACTGGACAGGGTTTGATTTCCAAGGGGAGTATCTCACCTTGCATGGAATGGTCTCTTTGTCCCGGTGCAGCCGGGTCTGTGTGAGGCTCTGCCAGCAGCCTGCAGGACTGGGTTTTGCCTCTGAGAGGCAAGTTAGGAACTGACATGGTTAACAGACCCCCGGGTCTGAGGACACATCCACAGCCTCCTGCTACGCTGGTAGTCTGTCAGGGCAGGGCTGTGTCCTGAGCTTTGTTTGTGTTCATGTATGCAGCACTTTGGATTTTGGTACTGAGAGAGACATCATGCTCTTTAAAGTAAAATGTAAGATATTAACGGGAATTTTTTGATATGGTGAAATATTGCACAGATATTTTATTTCCACTGACAAAATTCCTAATAGCATTAGAGAAATCAGCCTTCCATTCTGCTCTGTTTCTGAATATCAAGCATTAGAGGAGCATGTTTCACTAAGCTGAAGAGAAATAAAACTTACATAAATTAGCTGGGTTTCTTAAACAGTGTATCGAATAATTTTTCTTTGCTTGCTAATTGAGGGGTAGAACAGATGGTACAGGCTTAGTTTAAAGTGACATCCATTAGAATTACTTAAGCTGATGAATGGTTGTTCACTATAAGCATACATTTGTTCTCTATACCATGTTTATTTTGGTTAAAATTCTGTAGAAGAAATCCTGATTTAAGACATAATTATCATGCATGGTTATGGGTTGATATGATAATTTGGTGAGTGTGTTTTGTTGAGTATTTAATGCATGGAGGGAAAGGACTTCACCATCTGTGGAAGAAAAAGAGACTTGTGAAGGGTTTCTAAGCAGCTGCTCTTAGCTGCTGAGTTTTGAGCTGCTGGGGGTGCATGGAGATCAGTAATTTATACGTTAATCTACCACTTTCATCCCTCTTTCAGCTTATGAAGCTGAAATTGCAAGTAAAAATGAATTAAATAGTTCTGTTGCACAAAAGATATGAGAAAGGGACTATGGAGGAAAAGTGATCTTGACATCTGGACTTGAGAGTAGAGCCCATTCCTTGCTGTCCTGGTTTAGGGCAAATTTGGGAAGAAACATCTGAATGGGGTCCCTTGGTGGGTACACTTCAGCATCGACCCAGGACACTTGCATATGCCCATATTGCAAAAGGTACCTTGGCAGAAACTGCTGTTGATGACCCTCCTTGCGGGGAGAAGAGTTTTCTTAGGAAGGGCTAAAGACTGATGGAGTTTGAACTGCATTTATCGAGTGTGCCCAGTCCTTATTTTTAGTCTTCTGTGCTGGCATGCTCTTAATAGGTGGGTTTTCCTGCCTTAAACTTATGGAAGAGCAGAATTTTGGCTCTAGGATATTCAGTTTCCTGTAGGCATTAGTGTTAATTCCCAGTCCAGCTGATCAGTTGTTTTTTCTCTGGCTCTAGTAGCTGGACCTGCCTTCCCAGCACTTAACTGCTCTCTGTGGCAGTTTGATTGGGTTATGGTGCAGCTCTTACCTCTGTGGTACCAGCAGTGTGGGGAGTGCCACAGAGGGTGCAGTGCAGAATAGAAGGTTGTAGCAGCGGGAATGGATCAAATTCAGTGCTAGTTTCAGACCTTTGGATTCAGAGCAGGGGAAAAATTACCTGCTCTAGCAAGTCAGCATTTAGAATTTCCCTGTGGCTTTTTCTTCATACTTAAAAGGTAATAATGACTGGTGTAGCAGGAGGAATTGTTCTTTTCTGGCTGCGGTGGGAAGGACTCTAGTGGAGCAGTAATACTTTCTTGTTGTTTTGTGCACAAGGTGGATGTGCTACTGGTTACGTAAAACAGAAGGTTTGTGAGCCTGAGTGTACCAAAGAACAGTATCCCTCAGCTGTTTATCGAGGTATTACCAAATCAAATACAAATAATGAGAACCTACAGGATCCCAAGAGAGCGTGTAGAGAGGAGACACAGTGTTGAAATAATTAGGACAGAAGTTTGTTTCCATAGTGGCGCATTCAAGGTCTAACCTCTTTTCCACTGGCTTTAGAGCTCAATATCCAAAACTCATTCATGAAATGGAGGGGAAAATAACCCCACCCCTGAGAAGAAAGGTAGCTTTTGCAAACCAAAGTGTGTTTCCTTTGGGTTACCTGTTTCAGAAGTAGTTGAAGCCTGGAGAGAGTCCTCAGGTGTCCCAGAAGTGTCTGCAACACAGCAACCTTACAAACCATAATGAGATGCTTTAAACCTGCCAAGAGGTTGACATTCAGTAAAGCCCCTCCAACTGTTTTCATCTCTCTTGTTTCCACCAAAGCAGCCTGAATCTAATTGCGGCACCTACATGGTCTTTTAATTAAACTGCAGCTTAATATCCTGTCTCTTGGTGGCTCGTAGTGGATGGTGAGAAATAAATGGAAATGTGGGATACAAAGTAAAAGTCTCTCTTGCATGTCACTCTGGCCTGTAGAGATTTGATTCCCTGTCTTTCTTTGCTGACCAAATTAAGTTCCCATAGGATTTTAGTGCTGGGACTAACAAAAGTTGTCTGGGGCTATTTTTCTTCTTGTTTGTTTGCTGTGTTGTTTTTATTTTTACTTTTATTTTTTTTGTGTGTGTGCATGTGGCTTTGGTTTTGTTGGTTTTGTGGTTGTTTTTTGGGGGGAGGGTGTTTATTGTGTGTTTGGGTGCTTTTGTTACATTTTTGTTTTGTTAGATAGCTTTCTTTTGGGTGTTTGCTAGAGTGACTGCCTCAGCATTGGCAACGCCAAGAGGCTCTCGTTTGGGACTGTGAGTCTGGGTCAACACAAAACAGACTGAACCATTGTGGTTACTAAATTGAGAGGATAAAGCTATTCCTTTAATGCTGGTGTAGTGTTTCATTTGCAGCACTTCAGTGCTTGTCACCAGGGTTTATTAGAGGTCTAACAGAGTTAGCCAGCTCTCAGAAAACCTTGGTGTGTATTGCTTCACTGCAGGCTAAGGGTCACAGCTGATGCATTGGTGGAAAAGGCAGATTATTGAGGATTTATTTTCATGGGATAAGGGTGTACTAATGCTATTGTAGAGTGCCTTATTGGGTCCTTCTGTGACATGTGTTGTACAGTTCTAGTTGCCTGTCTGCAAGGAAGAAATTCAAGCTGGAACAGGTGCAGGGAAGGGCTAGTGGGGTGTTGAGGGTATTGGAGAGATTGCCTAACTGAAGGAGGCTAAGAGGTTTGGCTTGTTTAGTTTACAGTATGAAGGCTGACAGGGAATATGACTGCTGTCTATAAATACATCAGAGGGGTGACCATCAGGGAGGGAAAGAACTCTTAGATTTAAAGGGCAAGGTTAGCACAAGAACGAATGGGTATAAACTGCTGTGTAAATTTAGGCTGCAAGTCAGATGAAAGTTGCCTGCAGAAAGAGCATTGGAAAACTCCTGGAAATGAATAGATAAGGACAAGACATTTGGTTTTAGGATAGATCTTGTGATGATTTTGAATCATTTATGTACAGTGTAGAGTAACAGGATTATGCACAGTGATAGGGCAATTTTGTTTCAGTCTTTTGTGTGATAGAGACAGATATGATACTGTGCCTTAAACTGCTGAACACTTTAAATAAAATATTTTAAACAATGTACTGGTTTTGGTCCTCAGAAGTCCCAAAGTGACTTACAGAGACTGTTCTTATTGTGCTCGTTACCTCTGGAGTAAAATTAGCAGTTATGTATATGCATGTGGGATGCATCTCCCTCCATGTTTAGTAGGTAGCAGGGTGAGTAGGAGTGAATCCTCACTTTCCCTGACATGACCTGAATGGAAGGTTAGCGTCAGTGCTGGATTTACCGGCACCTTGGGTTTTTTGCTAGTCTCTAAATTGTTCAGTGGTTTTGTTGTCCTCTTGATGCTGAAAGAAATATTCATCGGCCCCCAGGGTCCTCCCACCAGCACCAACCTGTTAGCTTCTCTGTTGAAAGTATGCACATTCATCCCTGTCTTCTTGTGGGATATTCCTTGAAGTTGTCTTAAAAGCTGTCCTTGTCTTACCCTTTGAACTTCCACATGAAAAAATTGTCTACTGAAAGTCCCACTGTCAGTGGGTTCTAGTTGCCTCTAGTCTGTTAAAACTTTGTCTAGTTTTAATTAAGTCATTGTGTACGCATGGAAGTTGTATTCAGCCTCATTTCCTTTGCCTTTTTCTTTGTAGATTTGCTGGCATCTCATGCTTTGGTTTTCCTCACGCTGAGGTCTGTGTTTCAGTGGAATCTCTTTTGGTTACTGTATTTGTAAGTGCATGTAATCTTTGGTATCTCTGTTTTCCCTACCATATTAGGTTGAGTGATCAGATATTGAAAAATACCTGATAATGCTTTTTTTAAACATTCCAGTGTGCTCCTAGTGTTAAGTGCACCTATGGGTTTTTTGGAAGACCTGCCCATGGTACTAGGTAGTCTGCTGCAGGGTTACCTTTGTGTTTCAGATATGCATTTCTGGCTCTGGCAGCCCTCCTTTTTCAGCAGGTGCATTTAGGAACAGAAAGGTAGCATTAGCTATATGACAGTTGGATCAGCCCTTAGGATCACAGGGTAATTCAGGTTGCAAGGGCCTTTGGACTCACTATCTAGTTTCATCCACCATATCACCGTATACTGTCAAGGCCCTAAAACTTGTTTCTTGTTTTTTGGCAGAATTTATTAGCTGGTAAGTGCTAAGTGTCCCAGCGTCAGTGGTGCTTGCATGAATTGACTCCCATGTAAATGTTTCTGGGATGCCAGCAATGCCAGCAGTTTTGTGTGGTGACTCTGCGTCACCCAGGGCACCAGTAAAAGCTTAAGTGAAGCTGAGCACAGTCAGCTTGCCTTGCTCAGAGCTAATGGCTGCAATTGTGCTTTGTGTGAGTCTGTACGAAGCTGCCTCTTGTAATCATATTCCATGTGTCGTCTAGTCTGTGGCCATATCATTAAATGCAGGAGGGAACACAGTGGAGACATGTAGTCTCTGAATTTCTCCAGATGAATGTTGCCTCCCACAAATCATTCATTACTTTCTTTCTAGATGAGATCTCTTTTTTTTTTTTTTTTTTTTTTTAACCAGACAAAACCTACTGGGTTCTTCATTTGTGCTAAACATGGAACTTTAAAACAAAGCAACATTTGAGTATTCAAGAATTGGAGCAAAGACTCGCAGTTATCAGACCGTGGAGAGCCTGGCAATTTTTTATAGTGTGGCTGGGATTTTGGCCAGAGGAAAGTATGTGTAAGATTGAATCTGCATTAAGTGTGTGAAAATTTTTGTGGCTACTAATGCTTTTTCATCTCCAAAAGTAACCTCCTGGAGAGAAGTTTGTGGAAATGATGAAAAATAGCACAGTAGAGCCCCATTCTGACATAAGAACCACAAACCGTCTTGTGTTGGAAGAGACCTTAAACATCATCTGATTCCAGCCCCGCTGCCACTGGATGGGGCACCTTCCATTGGACCAGGGTGCTCAAAGCCTCATCCAGCCTGGCCATGCCCTTCGTGCGGCAGCTCTGCTCCTACAGGCAGGACATGCACACAAGCACAAAGGCTGGCAAGATTTCTTTGGGGTGTGGAAGCATTGTGAGGTGAACTGTGATGTTAAGAGTATGCCAGTCAGCTGGTAGTTGAGAACCTGGCAATAGCAAATGGGAAACTTAAAGTTGCTTCAATTCAGTATGTTACAAAGTTATATTGTCTATTGCATTTACTGTGAAATGTATGTTAGGAATCAGCTCTTTGTACTAATTTTCTTTGTGTCTGTTAGAACTATACTCCATTAAAAGACAATGAGTTTGCCTCGTGTTGCCATGACCCTCCATTTGACTAATATCAAGTGACATAGTTGTGTTGGGTCTAATTGGAAATCCTGCAGCAAATGGAGGCATCAGCGCTTGTGCAGTGACATGGAACAAATGTCTGCTTTTAACAGTTTGGGAGGACTTCATGTCTCACTGTTGGGAGCTTAAATAAAGGGTCGCCGATCATTCAGTGTGGTCCGAGCTGGACATTACGGGCTTTTACTGATGTGTGCCCATCACCAGAGTTGTCTGATAGAGCCAGACCTGTTAATACTCCAATTTCTATAATAGCTCTGTGAATGTTGACAGCTTTAGCTTTCACATTGGAATAAAAAGTGCACCTGAGTTTTGGAGGGAATTCTGTTTGCTCGTAGCTGATGGAGTCCATCCTGAGGCACCAAATTGTTTAACTCAATACTCCTCAATAAACTGTGTGTTTGTGTGTGCTGTCATCTGTTTGGAGTGCTGTGGACAGAATGATCCTTGTGCAAACGCTGCAGTACACTCTTACTTTTGTGAATTAACCCCTTGGAGAAGGCAGTTGTGTACCTTGATTAACTCTGAGATGCTCTGAGGGGCACTGCAGCGTTGTATCCTGAGGCATGAAGGGTGCCATTGGTGTGCTGCGCGTGGCTGAACTGCTTGACCTCCAAAAGGAATTTCTCACGCAATGATTGGATGTGGTGTGGAAAGCTGAAACTGCATGCAGCTTTTAGGAGGTGCATGCTCTTACAGATTGGAATATTTTGTCTGTCTGACTAGAGCTTTTCTTCCTGGCCTGTATGGGTGGCTTTCCTGGTTTTCCTGTCTGCCTCTTCTACTTTACCCTTTAGGTCTTTGGGAAGTTGTAATCTGCATAATGTTGCTGGAATGTGAATAAGTTATGTGAGTACATCTGCTTGTGAAAGACTACTAGCTTCAGTCTCCATCTAGATCTGAGCTTTTTGCCTTCAAAGAGCTCTGCTTCTTTCTTCATGTTGGTCAGGTTCCATTCTCTCCTTGTGGTTTCATCTGATTCCTTCTGGAATTTCCTGTTCTATAAGCCCGCTAAAAGTTAATAGGAAGGTTTCCTAGGCAGGAGGGCATGTGTGGAGAAAAGTGCTGTGAAAAATTGCACCTAGAGTGATGGGTACTGCAGATGGATGGGAAGGCAGGAGCTGACATCTTGCACCAAATGACAGTGCTTTGGAGGTGGAGATCTGAAACTTCAATTAGCAGAACAGCTGGAGAGAGATGGTGGTGTGAAAAGAAGGGTCATCCATAAAAAAAGCTATCTGTAAGATAATTCCCTTACAGGAGCAGTGATACAAATGGGGCATATATTTGGGAAAGGTGGAAGGTAGAGGCTATGTAAGAGCAGAAAGTTGCTGAGAACCATGTGAGAACTTCAAGTTGTTTAATGCAGATGAGATGCGCTGGATTTTAGGTCTGCATGAGATACTTCAAGTTTAAAGACTTAATAAACTTGAAAAGTATCTTTCAGGTTTCTCTCAGGGAGAGATTTTAATGGAGTACTAAGTACTAACATGGTCTTTTCTCAGCTGTTGATCCTTCATTGTGCTATCACTGAGGTATCTGGGACTGATGCTAATTGATGGCTCTCTGATAGGCATTTCTGAGTTTTCTGGTGGCCATTCTCAGGAGGAAGTAGTGTATGAGAATTGTAGCAGAGTGTGCTGAAGCTGGACAAACACTTAAGAACGAGAGGTGGTGACTTTTCTAGGTGGTAGCTCTGTTACAAAATTAAGTCATGTGAAGGCTGATGTGAGGGTAGCTTGCTGGGTTTTTGGTCTGTGGAAAGCAGGTTTCTCGTGACGTAGTAGTGAAGTTGTCTAGGTCATGTGGGTCCCATGGGCTCCCCAGCTCTTTCAGCTAACGTAAAGAAAGGAAATAAGGTGAAGGCAAAGTTGATTTAGACAGGAGAACCAGGGTGAATTGCTGGAATATGTACTTTTTACTCTGAGTACTTCAGACTTCCATATGGTGTTTTCTGTGTTTTAACTAGTATCCATATTTATCACAATTGTTTTGCAAGAGTGTGTTTTATGATGATTCCAAGGTCACTGGTCAAACATCAGTATAAGTCTGTCGGCACAAAGGGTGGCTCGGGTGGTCCTGCTGTTTTCATGTTCCCAGGCAAATGGGCTCATTTGGTGCAGCTAGGGCCCTGGAACACTGCTGAGCAAAGGCTGTGCTTTGGATGGGTGAGACACAGAATGACAAAGAGTGGGGAGCTGTGCAAGTGTCCCTGTCTCAAAGAACCAGTTGTTGTGCAGACAGGGTAAGGCCAGCAGTTCAAAAGGCTTGGATAGAGCCCTCCGGGAAATCTGAAGGTGTGCATGAGCCAGGAGCTTGGAGGAGAAAGGAGCTGCTGATCTGGGAAAAAAATGATGGAGCTGTGGGGAAAATGAGTGTGAGATAGACTCTGCTATCCTTGTGGGAAGATATCCAGTGGTGACTCGCGTGTGGCAGTCTTGAGAGGAAGAGAGCAGGAGGGGAGATTCTGCTGTGTCTTTTTAAACTGGGGTAAGGGAAGCACAGGCAAAGAGAAAAGGCCAAGGGCAGGACTTTTAGATGGTGTTCATCAGGGCAGGAGTCGAGCCAGGAAAAACTTCTAGGACGTCAAGAAGATGCCCTGAGCCTGTTTATCTTCCTTCTGTTTACTTCATGGCTATCAGCATTGAAGTCTGGCATCTTCAAACTGGGAGGATGGAAATGAAGTGTGTTACTGGGGGGTTGTTTTCCAGGAATCAGAGGGGCACTTGTGAAAAATGAGAGCAGCAGTTGTGGTAAGTGAATGTGTGCTAGAAAATGGCTCTACAGCCAAACTTGGCTGAGGAACAATTAAAACAAAAATGCTCTAAAAACTGCCTTTTTCAGTCAGGAAAGGTGTGGTAGGGTTGGGACAATGGAAAGTCTGGAACTTAATTAAGAGCCAGATCCTGCTGCCACTAAAGTTGGAGAAACTCAAATTGACCCCAACTGCTGCAGTGTGCCATGTGCAGGCTCTCCAGAGAGGGGACGTAATTTTGGATGAACACCACATCTAATGTGGGGAAGGTCTGTCTGGCTTTTTTATGGTTTAGGTCTTCAAATGCTGCTAATATCATGCCTGTGTTACTTGTGTGCATGTTAATAAGGATTAATTTACATTTGAATTTTGTTTCTTATGGAAATTTTTTTTCTGGGAGACATTCCTTTGAGGCTTACCTTTAATAATGGGTAATCAGGGGGGTAACTAATCTTGTTTAGTCTTTTGTTACGGAAGTCAGAGTTTGTGATTTTGAAATTTATGATTTTCCACTCCCACTATTTGAAGCTTTTGAATCTATATTTCCATGTGATAGTTTCAGTGATTTGAAAGTAACAATTGATATCAAAGTATCAATTGATTCAAATAATCAATGATCAATTGATTCAAAGTATCAATTGCCACATTGATAGTTCTTTTTAAAGTCAATTATATGTGAATTTATATCAGAAATTTTGGTTTCTGTGCTAGTTACTTTGCTATTGTGTGAATGTGGCGTCTTATAAACGTGCTATTTTATATAAAACTTACGCAATAGAAGGTGGGGGTAAAAATCTTGGGCTATTACATTTTTTTTGTACTGCCCTAGGAATGGATATGGGAACAACCCCAGCCCTCTCTGCACTCTGGGAGGAGTGCACCAGTTTTGAAGCTGTGAGCTCTCAGGCACGTGGAACTTGGTTTATTGTTTAGGGAGCTATAAAAGATAACTCTAAGGAAGTGAGGCTGTTGTCTGTGGGCTTCCATTTGCTCTGTAGAGATCCACATCCTTAGTAGAAAGTATGTAGATCACTGTATGTTTCAGAAGGCTGAAAGCTATTGCTTGTGAATTGGGGGTGGGGAGTCCTTTTTTGGCAGATGACAAAAACACTTTTTTTTTGCGTTTTACCATGGTGTATGCAATGTCTGTATCTGTAACAAAAAATAAGTTGTTGGTCAGAATTCTTAGTTCTGATTTTCTTCCTTTATTTGATTTGAAGATCTAAAATCAGGTTAAATCCTAACACTGTTTCAGAAGAAATACTTTATTCATAGAAAATAATTGGTTTCTGTGCAGAAGGAGCTGCTTGGGATTTCATGGACTGTATTACATGGGATATCAGATTAACTGATCTAATGAGGCCCTTTTGCCTCTAAAAATCTGTTACTGGTGCAAATAATGTAGGATAAAGAGATCATAGTTTTTGCTGCCTTTATTCTTTAAAATAATGTAGCTTGATGCTAGACAGATATTGCTGTTTTCAATAATTTTTTTTCCTCTTGTTCTTGCTGTTTCCTTTGCACTTCCTAGATCAGTGGTGTAAGGCTCCCTCTGCTTCCAGACAACGTTTGTTTTGACATCCTGAAATCTCCTCTTTGGTTATTTTGGGGGAAATCTGCAATCATACTTGACTTGAATAGAATCATTCTAGGTATCAGCATCTGAGGAGAGCAGCTGACTAACAAACGTTACAAGCCGGATTGCGATTTGGAATTCAGGTTTCAGACACCAGAGCTGTCCTTGTCCAGAACATTGGTTGCTTGGGTTCATGCTGAGTGATCAATTGGGTGTTGTGTCATTGTATTTGAAAGGGTTACTGTTCTGTAGCAAATACCAGAGCCGAGAGTGAGGTATTTGGAAAAACTGATCAGCAGACACTTGGTTGTCCCAGGACCTGTGGTAGAGTCTACAGTCTTGCAAGAACTTCAGGGTGCATCGTGCTCCTCTGAGGCTTAGCAGGGAGGGACGTAAGGATTGAACCCACATAGAGCTGAAAGAGGTTCTTTGCCACAAGCATTCTCTTTCTCACTGACAGGTTCAGTGTGTGTGGATGACATGCTTAACCTGCATATGGATATTGTTTTCATCTTTGTGCCTGTTTTGAATCTCTGCTGTTCAGTGCTCATTTTTGGAACAGTTGCATACCTGTGAGATGAATCTTGTTTTTCCCTTTTATCTAGCATCAAAAGATTAAAAGGAAACTTGAAAAGAAGCATACGTGCTTTTATTTGACTTGCACAGCTAATTTTCTCCTTAATGCTGTGAGCTTCAGCTTGCTGCTGAAATCAAGTTTGTGCACATGCATCAGGAGTCTGCAAGGGGAGAGTTGCAGGGAGATAAATGTTCAGTTCCTGGGGATCTGTAGATCCTGTTTTCTTATGCTCTTTTGTTAGTGGTGAGCAGTAGGTGATCTGTCTGCACTGTGGACAGTTGTGCCTCATGCCAGTGTTTGTCATTTTCTAGGCCATGGTGGTGGCCCATGCTTTGTGTAGTGCCGTCTTTCAGAGAGGGTTGTGTTTGTCCAGAGTATTTGGGTTGGAGCATGGACTCCTTCAATAGAGATAATGCCATTTGACACCTGATGTCTAAAGCTTTCACTAGAACTAATCTGTATAAAACTTCCTGAAAGTCCTGCTTGTTATGAGGAACCTCCCTGCTTCTCCCCAGGTCTTGCAAGATCTGATTTAGAAATATTTAATGCATGTTTTTTTGCTACATATACTCTAAATAGTTGGTTTGGAGGTTCAGTGCTCTTCTGATTGGCATAGTTAATGATATACATATCCTGAGAGTCTTTGATGCTGGATCAAAAGAAAATAAAACGATTTTTTGAAGAATGAGATTAATATAAATTTTTAAATTCTGTAGTGCATTTCATCTGAAAGTATCTGGAAATACTTTTCAGACCAGCAAAATGGCTAAATCCATCATGAAATCTGCTGCTCCTACCTGCCTGAACAATAGACATGGCATAAATGTCTTGCTTTCTGTCATGGGAATTTGACTGGTTTAAATATTGATGCTATGTTCTTTAGTCAGCAGGCATTAAGGCAAAGATTTGGTTCCGAGTTTGGTTCCGAGTTCACAGAAAAAGTAGTGAGGGAATACTACAGGGAAAATCTGGCAATGGGCTTGCAGTGTACCCTGCCTCCCTTCTGCCCTCTGAATGGGAAGGAAACTGCTCTGAAGATTTAAGTGTATTTACTGCAACATTGGCAGAGGTTGATGTGGAGCTGTTCCCCCTCCCCTGATTGCTTCACCAGCATTAGGTAGCGTGGCTCTGGGGCATGTTGGTGCTCTGCCCACCACAGCTCTGGCAATCCGAGGCTTTTGCTTACCAGGCTGTTGTGGAGCTTCCTTGGCCTGCTCTGGTGTGTCTGAGCACAGAACCTGGTGTGCAGTACTGTCACGGGAAGAAGTACAGAACCGGTGTTAGGAGTACACTTGTACCAGGCAGGTGGGAGGGAGATCTCCTCTGACTGCATGACTGAAATAGGCTGGCAGGCAAGATGATTCTGTAGTGAAGAGGAAGTCCCTGGCTATTTTTCATGCTTTTCGTGTTCTGCCTTATGTTGCTTTGAAGCTGTAAGTCAACTCCCCAAAGTATGAGGCTGCTCCGCAGATTCCTGTTGAGAAGGATTCCTCACTGTGTGGAAGAGAGTCTAGGTGAATTGCTTGCCAGCCTTGGCCCCTTCCGTGTAAAAACATAATTAGACAGCTGCAGGTGGGTTTTGTGTGTGTCAGAAGACTACAATTACAAGTTAAAGACCATCTGTCTGGGTTGCTGAATAGTGATCAATTGAGTGGGAACTGGGTTTCTGCTGGTGTAAGGGTTTGCTGGGAAAGCAGGTACCCTTGCAGGGATTAGCTCCAGGGGAAAAGGTGTTTTCTCTCTTGCTGCTATATGCAGGTGTTCTAGCTAATGCCCCATATATGCAGGTGTTCTAATGCCCCGTGCAGATGCTTCTCGTTCTGGTTTAATGATGCTTTGTTCCCCCAGGTCTCAAGAAGGTTGTTTAAAGGGGAGAGAAGTGTATTGACAGGATTCGGTTGCTGAGTCTGGTCTGTTTGCCCAGTTCTCAAACCACCACAGTGAATTCACTTGGGAGCCATGGGAAGGGCTTAGTTGCTGCTGAGCTGGCCGCTCTAGCAGCAGGTAATTGCAATTGTGCCTCCAGTATTTTGGGTTCTTGGGAAATGACTGGAGGGCAGAACCTTGCCATTCTCCCCTTCCCAAGCATATTGTATAGTCCAGGTTTGAAAGAAGAAAACTTCTCTTGCAGATCCTTGTCAACCAACCTCTGCTGTTCCCAATCTGACTAGTGAAGGAACTGTGTGGATTTTGCTTGGTGTCAGTAAGAGGAGAGCGGTAGTGAGGAGTGGTTAATAATGAAGAGGCTGCTATTGACTCAGCTTGCAGCACCCCCTTCTCCCTCCTGTGGGTGCTGAGGCTGTAAAAGGTAGTAGTGATAAAAGCCAGGTTTGCAAATCACATGTCTGCACCACAACCAAGCTCTTCTGTGTAGGGAGTCAGAATAGCAGTCCAGTGTATTTGGAGGTGGCTCATAAGATGACACTTTAGACACCAGCAGGGTTTTTGGGCTTGTTTCTGTCCTGCTTGCAAGTGTTTGCAGTCAGCAAGGAGAGGCATTCCCTGCCTGTAGGAGGTCATGTTCTGCTTAAAGTCTGCAAGAGAGGACATGGTTGCAGCAGCAGTGCAGAGTGCCCTGCTTGGAAGTTGGTTGTGCATTTTGTTCATCTGTGTTCAAGGGAAAGCTCTGGAGAAAATTTGTTGAAGAGTTTCAGAGGTTGAATATGAATTTTTAGGAAACCCTAACTGCAAGCTAGGCCATGTTTTCCCTGTGGTTTTAGGATGAATAGGCACTGCAGTAATGTGATATGAGTTCTACACATCAATGTGTAAGACTAGCTAATAACTAATGTGTTTTGGTGGTCTCTGCCTTTATGGTATTCAGGCTACTCACAGAAGAAAATAAAAATCTCCTGAGATAAGGTTTTAAAATAAAGTTTGTATTTCCAGGTAACCCGGGCTGTTTAATATCCTCTCTTGTAAGAAGAGGAGCGAGTCTGCTTGCAAGGCCTGGGAGCACAAGTTGTAAACCTCATAGCTGGGGTCAGTGGACGGGCAAGGGCTTGTGCTTCACACAGGAACTGGGCTGTTAAGGACTCGGATTCAGTATACAGTGTTCAAGTTTGTAAAGTCTTCCTTCCTCCATGAGTCCCTTATCTGTTCTTTAGGGAAAATGTTTGTGCTTATTAAATTGAGGATACTGGCCCATTGTAGTGGTTTGAAAATGGGGGTGGTGTCAAGACATCTGAGGTTGGAGGACGATATCTAACTTAAGATCAGCTTGTTTCTTGCCCCTTCCAGAGCCAACAGGTAAAGAAAATGTGGTAGTTTTTAACTATATGGTGGTAAGACAATTTCCATGTGGTCTGGGAAATGGTGCAAATTTCTTTTTTGACACAGTTTCATGCAATTTAGTTTAAACTTCTCCGTAATAAGTAAAATGCTGCAAGCCTAAAGTTAATTTTCTGTTGCTTTGAGTGGCCTGGAGACTTTTTACAGGGTTTAACTCACTTAGTGTGGCGTAAATGAGTTCAAAGTAATTGGGAAAGGGCTGGTCTGTGTATTATTCTGGCTTTGGTAGCAGGTCTTGCAAAGCAGCACAACTGAGTCATAGTGATATGGAACCCAAGAATGAGCATCCTGAATATGCTAAGGTTGTTTCCTTTTCATGCAGAGTCCAGTATGTGTGTTTTGTGAAGTTATATATGGGTGTTTAGAAAGTTGTTCTGAAGAGCCAAAAGTTTAAGACCTATTGATTGCTGTTGAATAATATATGTCACAAATATGAGGCATTTTACTGGGTCTTGGAGTAGCTCAGCATGATAGAATCCAAATGTCTCCTTGCATCTTACCTGCAGTGAGGAGAAAGCTCTTTCCTGTTCTGAGTGAACCTTTCTCTAATACCTTATTCCAGTTAATTTCATGATTAGTACATGCTCCATATTTCTCAAAGTTTGGCTCAAAGTAAGTTTTGTCAAGAAGAAAATTGTATTTCAGTGTGTGTTTAAGTTAGCGTCACTGGTGTAGAATTTGCTAAGGATCCATCCTGCAGGGGAAAAAAGGATGGATATGGTTTGAGTTTCAGACATAGGAGAGGGAGCCTAAGGTTCAGCGTAGCCTTTATATACTTCATGATTGTACATTTATCTTGATTTAAGCCAGTATTGGAGAGTTTTATTAACCAGGGTGTCAACCTTACCCTGGGGAGTAACTTTTATTAGCAGGTGTAGTGTATTTCTACAGAGGATTGCTAATAAGAATCTATCACTCTGCCTTTTATTGTTCATAAAGGATACTTACTAACTAATAACTTACGTTGTTGATAATGTGTTTTTAATGGCAAGGAGGAAATTTGAAGGCTTTTTAGACATTGTAATATCAGGGACTTCAGGAAATAGTCAAATCCAGTTTATTGTTCACAGAAGACAAATGAATGTACCCGGATGTCTTCTGTCAGATATTTATCCAACCTGTGCTTAAAATACGTCCTTTGAAGATTTCACAGTCTCCCAATTAGTCTGCTCCAGTGCCCCTCTGCTCTGCATGTTTAATTTTCTTTCTAGCTAATCTAAGAGGATTTCTCTTTATCCTTCTCCTGGAGGGTATGGGAAGAGATGATCACTACCTTTGTTCAAATCCATGCTAGCAAAATCTCTTCAACGTGGTTTTCACTACAATTGTTAACGTGTGCCAAATGAGGCTGGTGGTGTGTGCCTTGTTCTGCAGTGTGTTGGCAGAGCTCTGTCTGCGCTGCTGGATCTGGTGGTATTCTGGAAGAGGGCGCACCACTCTTTTCATCCCAGAAAGGTGCTAAATAATTGAAGGGTAGGGAAGAACAGAACTTCTGTGGCTGTAGGTCGGTGTGCGCAAAGGCAGAGGCCTTGCTTATGCCTCCTTTTCATTGAGGGTCATGTGCCCTTGGCAGTGTAACACCTTCATTATTTAACGAGGATCTAAAGGAATCTTTAGCCATTTTATGGTAGCTGCTCTGGTTTCCAGCTCCAGTTCTGTAGCAGTGTCATTAACAAAGAGCTGGGGGGAGATGTGGGATGAAGCTTTAAAGGAATTGTCGTGGGCAGAGATAGTTTTTGTAATCTCTGGAAAGGCACAGCATGTGGCAGGGAAAAGAGCACGCTGGCAGATGGGGTGAGTGCAGCTAAAGCCATACCAAGGAGACACTGCTGTGAGGCTTTCAGGCTGTGTCAGACAAGTGGGCCACAGTGTTGATATGTCACTCTGTGAACTTCACCTGTGATCAAAAATGTGATGATATGAATTAAGGGCATTTCTGGGAAGGGGACCCATAGAGGAGGTGGTACTGATCTTTGTGCATGGAGAATTTTGCCTTTGGAGACAGGGGGTTCAAGTCAGTCTCCTCTGGATAAACTTGCATGTACAGCCTGAAAGGCAACAGTGGAGAAGAGAAATGGCTTTGGAGGCTGCAGCAGAAATGTCCTGTACAAGTCAGGCTGTACTTTACCTTGGTGGTCACTGTGCTTATGGAGTGTCTTGCAGTCATCTGATATACATGGCAGAAGTGATGGGTGGTGTTAATGGTGCTTTGGTTTGTGACTGTCTATTTCATGTTCATAGTCTTTCCTGTCGATTCCTTGGTGGAACTCCCGCTCCCTTTTTGGTATTCCTGGTTAGCTTTGCAGCCTGAGGAAGAGTGCCTTGCACATGCACTGCAGCTGCACTGCAGTGTGCTGCTGTAGTGAGGGCTTGCAAGAAGCAAGCAATGGCTCTTAGGCTTGCCTCAGAAGAAGTTCTTGAGCTGCTACTACGTGAGCAGAAAACTGGTTTGACTTGTGCTGTTCTTCTCTGTCTTGTTGAGGAGGGAGAGCTGTGTCTGTCAGCTCCCTGCTGAGCGTGGCTGGTGTTGGGCTGGCTCTTTGCTCAGTGTGGCTGTGAGGCAGCCGTGGGCAGACCCTCATCACCTGTGTGGGGGAAGAGGCCATGACCAAAGGCTTTGGAGGGCAGACTTGGGAGACACATCCTACCTCTGCTACAACAACTTTGTTTTGTGGTGCTCAGAGTCAACTGAGAGTGCACCAGTTCCTTCTGTAAAGTCAGAGAATTTCTTCAAGTTCCCGCAAGACACTGTAGGCTGGAAGGGTGATGTTTGCCTGCATGCTGCTTTGTACAGGTGAAAGAAACAATTAAACCAGTGCTGGTGTTGATTGGTGTTACATGACTTCTCAAACCCTCCTAAGGAGGGATTTGGGATTGCTTTCCATGGGTACTTTTCCTGGAATCTTTTATTTCTT
Organism: Tichodroma muraria; assembly: GCA_013390105.1. NCBI lineage: Eukaryota > Metazoa > Chordata > Aves > Passeriformes > Sittidae > Tichodroma > Tichodroma muraria. Next base: position 48,785 of record WAAG01070831.1, on the reverse strand, counting down.
GCTGGAGAGAAGTGATAAAAGTGAGGTGTTAATGCTGCTGTGTCTTGACTCCTAGTCCTAATTATCTAGTGATCAAGAAGAATTTTATGGAAAAATAATTTAACTGCATTAACCTGTCTTGCAAAATAAAGTTCTGACTATCTTGGATTATTTAATGAGTCACTTAAAGAAACCATCAAAGTCCATGTAAGGTCAGCACATAATTGGGCAACTCTTGAAAGAACATGTGATTTCACTAGTCGACTGAAGTAGCTTAGTATTATAGTATTATATTTCTATTTCTTAGAAACAGAAAAAAATCTGTTTCTGGAACTGTTTTTTCCCTACCTAATAGAATTTAGGTGACTTTTTAATTTAGGTGACTGAATTAAGTCATCAAAAGGAGAGAAATTTGCAATGATGGCTGATTTCCCTGTCCTGTTTCTGGAGAGAATGTGAATGCAGACAGCTGGCTCAAGATTCTGGTTTTGTGCTAGTCTGATGGTCAGAATCTGGCCTGTAGCAGCGAATCCAAATTCCTTACTTTTGGTTGATGAAAATATCAAGATACAGTAGAAACCACTGCAGGGCCTGCATATTTCTTGAAGGTTTTGTGTGTGTGTGGTTTTTTGTTATTTTTTTTTTTTAAAGAAGGAGTTAATAAAGAATCTGTGCTTTATTTCCATGTTGCGTCGTGGTTGTGGCATGTTCTTTGATGTATGAATTCAGAGACAAAGAACAGAATGTATTATGTGCACACTCACATTCCCAGTCCTTTGAAAGATGGAGAAGAAATCTCTTTAAATGGTGGTGTGAGTATATGAATAGGTCTGCATGGATATTTTTTTCCTGCATCTATAGATCTTAGACTGAACTACATTTGTTACTGGACTGCATGCTGGCACAGTCCCAACGCTGCAGGCAGATGTATATGAAGAAGCCAAATAATACTTCTTTCCAACATGCAGTACTGCTATACTTCAGTGTGACAAGTTTATGATAGTAGTAATGCTCTGTAGTTCCAAATGAGGATATGAAAACTCATGAAAAACACTATCTTGTATTTCCTGTCTTGCTATGGTGCAGGAAAGAGCTATTAACCTGCAGGAGGAAAAGGATGAAGGGCAAGAAGAGGCTTAACTAGCTGCATCTGCTTCTGAGTCAGTTTGTCGTGGTGACTTTGTGTAAGACTTAGCAACTTATCTGCTTGACTTCTCTTATGATGTTCTTAAAAAGCAGCCACTTGATCTCTAACCTGTACTACAAGCAGTTATCTGGAAAGCATATTATATTTCTTCATGTTATCCTTGGGCATTGTCATATTTTAAATCCTCTAAATTATGTTTTCTAGCCTGACATAGTTACTATCTGTGAAATTCAATCTTCAATTCATCTGAAATAGCCTCTGTGCCATAGACTGCAAGAGACTTGCCAGCAGCAATCCCTCCCCCTTCCTGAATCCCATTGCCACTGACTGATAGAGAAATTGTAATTGAAGCCTATTGCTGTGTGACTTTGAAGTTTTTACTTTTATCAGATGATGTCAAGTTAAAAACTCCTAGATAAATGAACCAAAAGCCCAATGCCATTTCTTTGCTGACAAGAATGTATCAATTCCTGCTATGACTGGCAGTATTTGACCTTGATGTGTGTGTGTATCTTGCTCCCTGATCTGTGTTGCAGATCCTTTATTAACTTCATGAAACACTGTTGAAGTCCGAGACTGTCACGGGTCAGATCATGTAGCTGAAGTCCTTGGGGGCTACAGATGGTTGCCTGGCTTATACTACTGTACATAGAGAAGGATTAAAAAAAAATAAAGTAAGTTTTTCTGTTTCATAGTCTGTCAGCAGGGTCTTACAGGCAATGACACAGAAGCTCCTTAAACCTGTTTTTGGATTGACAGGACTGCTTTTAACTAAAATATAGAAAACTATTTCAGGTTTTAGCGAAGAGATGAAGTCAGTTACAGCTGAAGACCTGTATGTTAAGAATCCAGTAAAACTCCACTTACTCTAGAAATGTGGCCTGACTGATCTAATTTGAGCACTGGGGTGGAGATGGTGTTGAACTAATTGGCCTTCGGAAGCAACTTCTCACCTGAATTTATTGGTGAGGCCCATTCATAGCTAAAAGTAAAGAGTCAGTGTTTCATTTAACTCAGTTTGGAATGTGCAGTAAGGCTGACTAGGATTGGAGGAAGCAGACTGGCATCCTTTTCATGTCAGGTTAACAATGGCACACTGTCACATCCAGCATTCTGTCTTGTTTCAGAATTCACAAGACATCAGGTTTTGGAGTTCTAAGAGTGACCATGCTTTCCCATCTGTGTGAGAGTTGTTGCTTTATTTAAAACAAAAAAAATAAAAGTAATGGGACACCAGTTTGGAATAGGTGTCTCAAAGGAAATAAACCACTTTTGAAGTTACAGGAGCAGGAAAGCTTACATAGCTTCCAACCTGTCTGAATAAAAAGAAATGAGATGATTTAGAATTAAGAGTTTTCAAAGGTATGGAGGGCACATTTTTAAAGATCTAGTTCTCTCTGGGTGATGCATATTTCAGTTAGGGCTGGCATCTAATTTGTGCTTTAGAAATTTCCACCAAGCCTCCCTTAGAATCTCTTGGAGATAAAAATAAGTGAGTAAATCCACCTTTGAATGTATGCGTGATGACCACAGGGGACAACTGAGTCTCGAGTAATCTGTTCCTTGGCAGATTGCAGTTATTTCTATGTTTGTTCCATAAAACCTGTTTTATGGAAACAGCTAGGAAATTCCCTTTCTTCTCTGAGGTGAAGTGTGACTCGAATTCTGCAAATTGTATTTACTCTTCTTTAGAATTCCTTTTCAGTGTTGCTTCAAGGTTTTGCGGTGTTGGGGCACAAAATCACCTTTCTCCCCCTGAAACATGGCACAATACCTTTTACTGAGTTATATTAAATTAAGTTTCTGCATTTTATAAAGGTATGCTGTGCTATTAACTGCTTGCATGAATATATAGTATATCCTGTTCAGCAGAAAGCAAGAGGGATGATCTTGTTAGCAAGTGTCCAGTGAGAACAAACCTCTGAGAAAATAACAGAATTACAAAACAAGGCATCAGTCTTCTAAAATCACACAAAAAAATGGTTATTTAAACACTTGATTCAGTTTAGCCATTGTTGCATTGAAAATAATGATAAGAGTTGTGAAGGAGAAAAATGTAGTAAAAGCATTGTGAAAGGTGAGTAGAACCTGTCCAGGAGGTACCTGCTTGATCTGGCTGAGCTCCCCCAGGGTGTCAACTCTTTGTGTACCTGTGTTGAACCCCGAGTGGCTTCTTTTGTTACACTTACAGCTTCTGTTCCTCTGATCTATTTCAGTTCTAAAGAGTTCCATTTAAGATAATTAATCCAAGAACTAATGATTTAGTTGAACACTTAATTAATACCTTACTGTATTAATCCACAAGAATTTGTGGAAACCCCTTAACGTGAGGGATGCTTGTTTGCGTAGCTGTGGCACTACAGCATTGATAGGAGCTATTTGCCTGACTTGTTTAAATGTGTTTCCAGAGCTGGATATAGAAGCCAAAATATATGTGGTTTGTCCCTATAATTTTCCAATTGATTTTCCACTTGTGGTGTCAGCTGCTCAGATGGCTTGTTCTTTTCCCTTAGCAAAATGCTGGCTCCCTCAAGCAGTGCTGGATGCAGAATTTCCTTCTCTTCTCTTGCAGTTGATTATTTATTTATTTGGTTGGTTGGTTTATTGTTTTTGGTTTTTGTTTGTTTGTTTCTTTGTTTTTTGGTTTTTTGTTTGGTTTTTTTTTTGTCTGTAAAATGCTTGCATTTGAACAGATCTGGAGACTGGATTGCTTCAGACACAGGAAGAGACGTGGAACAGGCATTGCTTGAGCTGTCTTATCAGTGTCAGCCCATCCATGTGTCCCAAGCTGAATATTGAGCCAGTGATTACCAGGCTGTTCACCTCACTCTGCTGTGGCTGGGTGTCCCCAGGTGCCATTTGCAGGAGCTTTTCATAGCTGTGAGTTTCCAACAAGACTACAGTAGCCAGTAAAATCTCTCCAGGCAGGTTTTGTTGAAGTTGTCCCATGGTGGCTACTATCACCTCTTTCAGATCTGGAATGTCAGGTGAGTTGGTTGATGAGGAGTGTTTTTTGCATGGAATTGGGTTTTCCAGACAGCTTATTAGAAGAGCTACAAGTACCCAGCTGAGCCGCAGTGGGACTGCACAGCGGTTGGTGCACGTGGTATTTGCTCCAGAGCAGTTCTGCAGCCATTGCCAAGGCAAGAAAACTACACTTGATGTGTGCAAGTATCCCAGACCCTGGATACTTGTGGGTAGGTAGCCTGCCTGAGATTGCAAAGCTTTTTTGGGTTCCTGACCACATGCTGGGCACCCATGTGGCCCAAGGGTGTGCCCTGATTTAGATGCATTATGCTCCACTATGGTGTCATATAATTGAGTATCTGTTGGATGCAACTAAAAAGGCATCTGTTTTCAGTCTGAGGGAGGAAAACAGATGTTTTATTCTCTTGTGAGGGCTCACAGTGATGCATCAGCTGTTGCTCCAGATCTCAGTGATGACAGCCAAAAAGGCAAAGACATGCAGGTCAAAAGGAGTTGAGGAGATCAACATTAAATAATTTCTATTTCCTTTGTGTTAAGTGACATGTGGGGTTTGGTTCTGAAGCATGTGGAAAGCATTACACTCTAAGCTAGAATTAGCTTTTAAATGGGCAGGGACAGAATCTTTTTTCATTGGTTTCCTAGACCAGATAGATCAAAGTCTTGGAAGATATCTAATTGCCAAAAGTTAAAAGATATTAAAAATGATGCCTGACTTGATCAAGAACTGTGCTAAGACCTGGATGTAAGACAAAGTTGCAAGAGGCATGCACACTGCAGAGTGGTTGAAGCTGCTGAGCCAAAAGCTGTGTAAGAAGGTCTGCAGAGTGCTAGGCCTGGGCCAGCGGTGTCACTTCACTCAAATGTCCCTGTCCCTTGCAGGATCACACAGCAGCTCAAGCAGAGTGTGCACACTGACAGCTGCCCAGCTCAAAGATGGGCAGTGGTATATATCTGCTGATGTGAGGTCTGGTTCCACCTGCACAGGCATACTCAGGTGACACAGGTGAGCAGGTCAGCACTGGGACTGTCCCCTTCTGTGTTCTTGTGGCACTGTTTTTTTCTGGGGTTCTGGTTTTAGCTGGAGTGTAGCAATGATGGTAAGCCTCTGAAAGTTTTCCCTTTAAGTTGTTTGGTATGAATTGAAAACCAGCAGTTAAGAGTAGCTTGGAGAGGGAGTAAGAGGGAATGGCAAAAGAAGGAACTGGTGTAGTCAACAGTTTAGGCAGTAGCTCTCAGTCTTCGCTGACCTTATTGAACAGTAAGCTCTGGGAAGCATCACGCTGTATGGGCTGTGCTAGATCTTGTGGCTGCTGTAGCTGCTGGGTTAGATGTAGCTCAGCTGCACCCTCACTGATGTATGAGTAGGATTCTGGCTGAAGTGGTGCCTTCCTCTGTGGAATTCCTTCTTCCCACCTCTCACCCCTTTCTGTACCTAGCACCCATCTCTTCACTTTCCTGGGCTGTTGTGTCTTTCTGTGGCTGACAAAGGCATCTTGAACCATTCTTCTTTTCTGAATGGAGTTCTTCACTGTTGTACCACGAAGCTGTTGCTGATTGTGTCTGGAGACACTTTTCAAAGGCGTGGGACTGTGTAGTACATGCTGAGCAGGCAGTCTGTCTGTGTAGGGTGGGAGGTGCTGTGAAAGCTCTAGGTCTTAGGGTGTTTCCAGAGTGTTACGAAGACTGTGGCTACTGAAAATGCTATTGCATTTTTAATTGCATGTGTTCCTTTCTTCCCAAACAAGGCAAGAACAAAGCTTCATTAATTACCATCAAGCAAGAGCTGTCATCATCCAGTAAGTTTCCTACTCAATTTGGCTGCTGCCTACTCCTCACTGCAGTGGATGCTCTGCCTCCCTGATTGATCCCCAGCTTTTTTCACATTGCCAGCAGCTGGTGGGACTTTGCTGTGTCTGCACCTCTTTGGTGCCCTCCTCATGAGGCTGTCCATGCATCCTGTCATCATTGCATTGCAGTATTGCTGTTCCTCATAAAAGCTGGTGTTGAATGGTGTCATCTGGAAGTGCAGATGTTCAGAAGCTTGGGAACCTAGTGATCAAGGGGAGTATCTGGATATTTGAACATCCTCACAGTTGTTATTAGACTTTGTGAGCCCTAAGGGAGCAGAAGATTGTTGGTGATTATCTGCTAGGTTGTGTGCTTGCCTTGTTTTTTTCCAGATGCTGTCTAAGCCCTCAGAAGCACTTCTGTTCCAATTTTAAAATGTGCTGACCCTTTCTATTCCTGTAGTGTTAGAGATGGAGTTGGGGTCAGTGCTTCTGTGCTAGGAGCTTTTGAGGCACTCCAGCTAATATGGTTCTGCCTAGGGCCAGATTCCCACTGTGATTTCTCACTTGCTCTGTGCACTGTAGCAGCCTTTTGCTGCTAATGGAGGGGAAGGCCATGTTACTAGGTAAAGCAGTATGTTAATAAGGCACATTGATGTGCTGGCAATTGATTAGTTGCCATAATAAAGGCTTTCCATTTTCCTACAAAAAACGAAACAGGGCAATGCAATCACCTTTTTATTTTCCTTGCCATATTCTTTTTGCTTTTCTGTAATAGCTCTCATTGTATGAGGCTTCATTATGCCTTGAGCTCTGAGATATAACTAGCTACCAAAGCTACAAGGAAGTAGTGGTCCTGATCCCAAGCTGATCCCAGGGCAGGATCTCATCATTTGTCACAGAGTTATATTAATTCTTCCTTCCTGGCTGAGGACCTGGCTGTAAATGTAAATGCTCAGCTGGGGGCAATGGAAATGTATGGAACAGTGGCAGCGTTTGTGACGAAGGTATTTAACTGCTTTGTGGTGAAGAACCAAAGGCAATAGCAGTTGGTAGTGCAGGTGTTTTGTTTTGATGTCGATTCATGTGAAGACACTAAACATTAAGTGCTGCCAGGCAGGTATCCCTAGCTGTAAGGTTCTGCTTAAGCAGGACCACCTTTCTGGAACAATGGTGCTGCTGCTGTTTTTTCCAGCAGTGTTTGGGGTAATTGAAATGTGAAAGTGCTAAGTAAGTTGTAACTCTGCTTTCAACTGCAAATTCTCCATTGTATTACCATGAGTGCTGCTTCCCTGGAGACTTAGCAGACTGTAGTTTGTGTCAGTGGTGATTTACCTGCTGGCAACTCACCAATCACCCGCTTGTGCTGTCTGGAACTTTGACCTTGCTCAGGGTAGAAAAGCCTCCTGCACTCTACAACAGTGACTCTGCAACTTGTGCTTCCCTCCGTGTCCTTTGGAGAGAGCCCAGTGGCTGCTCCTCTTCTCACCATATGCAACCACTCAAGGACCAGTTCAGAATCTTTGCAAAGCAGGGTGAATTATTTATTCTTTGAAACTCCCCCCTTCAGTTCCCCTGAGCAGAGGCAGGGTAGGGAGCAGTGTGACTGAGGGCTGACTTGGTCCATCTCTTTCACCTTCTGCAAGCAGATGTCTGCATTTCAGAGTGATCATACTCTTTCAAGCATCACCCTGTTTGCCTTTGTGGAATTTTTGTAGTGATAACTTTTTTGCTCTGTGGTGCATTTTCTTTAAATTGCTTTGAATTTCTCATTTCTTTGGTGTTCTACCAAACCTCTAGCTTTTAAATCAAGAGACAGCTGTGAGGGGCTGTTGTTGGCTTTTTTTACTGGATCCAGAAGATACTGGAATTTTTTGCTTTTGCACAGGAAAGGTGCCCTTGTGTCTGAACAGCAGTGGGAAAAATACATCTCTGTAGTGATCATTTCTGACAACCTTTTCTTAATGCCTCCCAACATTTAAATGACCTTAGTTTTCCTGGAATTTATTTCACTGTAGAACTATGCATTTACTGAGTTGCTCATCTGTTACTGGGCTTGTAAATGAAGAAGAACATTTAATAACCAGATTGTTGCTTATTTTACAAGTGCTGGTAGTTTCATTGGGTGTTTTGGTCACCTAATTCCGTCAGGGAATTTGAGAATTTTCAAGGTGGTGTCTGTGACAGAATGGGTGCTATCACATCCATCTAGAGAAAGGACCCAAGAATATATATTTAAAGTTTCTCCCCTTCCAGCTCTTTGACCATAGCTTATAGTCATGCCAGTAAAACCAGCTGTGCTTCTGTTGCTGCCTTTTTGTTTGCTGATGATGGTTTTGCAAATTGTGTTGTACAAAAAGACGTAGCATCTGTGTCTGTGTAAGGATTGTTGGGCTGGGGGGGGTGGACTCATGCTTCCAGTGCAGATGCGGTGCTGCCTTGGAAAATGAAATGCTTACTCTGGGAATGGCAGAAGGAGATGGACTATTCCAGGGTGGATGTGGTTATAGTCGTGTGCAGGTGGGATACAGCCGTCAGCATTTTAGAATCTGATTCCACATTTCTCTGACAGGACTTCGGTTACTGCTGTGCTGACCCAAAATACCTGATTTCAAAACTAAATTTACCAATATCATCTAACTTCAGCTTGGTCTTGAGTGCCCAGTTCAGTTGTGGTGGATGCTTCATGTCACAAGGAATTAGAACTGCTCCCTCTCTGACTGATCAGCACTGATCAGACCAGCAGTGATGTGAGCCATCAGTGCTTGCCTTGGACTTCTCAGTGTGTAACCTGAAGTGTTCTCCATTTTTCAAAAGTATATTCAATTTACTCAAAGTATGCAAGCACTTCTCCATGTTTTTGCTTATGAATCCAAAAGATTATCTAAGCAACTGTTCAGAAAAACCCTGGTTTAATACTCTTACATTTTTTTTTAATATTGAGATTTAGAAGTCTTGTCTTCCATTTCCCATCCCTTCTCAAAAAAAACACCTCTCAGACAGACTTCAAAGTGAAATAGCTCAGCTGTGCCACCAGTGGTGGCAATCAGCATGTCGAAGCAGCATGAAGCAAGCTGGTGTCACAGCTGCTGTAGAAGCTCTCTACAGCATTCCCATTTAGGTCCCAAGCTGCCAGGCATGGAAGGTTCAGCAGGAGGCCAGCAGAGTGCAACGACTTTGTGGGGATCTACCGCTCATCCCACTGCTGTTTCCCTGCAAAGACACGGGATGAAGGTTCATGCAGCCACCACCACGTCCCTGCTGTGGCTTGGTGGAGGGGAGGGAAGGGCTTGTCTCTCTTCTCTCCCCTCCTCCTTACCCCTCGGTTTGTCCGGGCCATCAGGGTAGCCTGAGGCTGATTCACTCTGGTCACTTCTCGTGCTCAATCAGCTGTTGCTGGATTGTGCAGCTTCTTTACCCTTTTATGGGAGTGTGTTTAGGTGTGTCTTGCTTTAAACTGGATGGATTTATTTGTCTGCCGTGCTTGATGACCATGTACTGTTGGAGCAGATGATGGTGGGCTGTCTGCTCTCTGATATGCAGAGCTGCCTGCAAGTCTTTCAACACCACACAGATATTAAAGGACAGTTGCTTGGAGTTGTTTTCGTTGACCTCTGAAAAAAGTATTGTCTGTATTGGGAAAGGCTGTGTTGCATCCTGGGAGCTAACAAGAGACTTCTTTACTGGGAGAGATGACCTGGCAGTTCGAGAGAGGCAGGAGAAGGGTTTGCTGACAGCCCTTGGCTCCTACAGAAAGTACTCTGAGACAAGACAAAGCAGCAGCAGATGCCAAGTGAGCTGAATACTGGGTGGCACAACTTGCTTTATTGACTGTCTTGGGGAACCTCAGGAGTCAAATGAGCAGAGGCAGAGCCTCAGGCCAAGGGTTGTCACTGTCTTTCTGATTCTGAGATCACTCTTTTGGGGGCCTGTGTAAATAGGAGGCTAAAAGATCCGTGCTGATGTAAAGGCCTGGAATAGCTCTGTAGTTATCAGCATTGCAGCATTATCTGGAAAGCATTATCTGGAATTTTGGATGGAGAGCTGCCCTTCCTGTGCCTTGGTGTGGAGCTGTGCCTGCCAGCTGGCTTCCCTGGGGAGAGGTCTGTGTTGGGATCACAGCAGTGGGGTGGCTGCTGACAGGGCCCATTGCTGCTCCCGAGGTTCCTCCTGGACCTTGGTGTGTGTTAATTCAGGCAGATCTTCAGTAGCTGTTCCAGCAATGAATGGGTGGGCTCTTCAGTGCAGTCAGTCCAATGCAGCCAGGGCTGGAATTCAATTAATTCTTTGTTCATTTGCCAGCCATGCCCTCGGTTGTCTGTTATCCGTCTGTGGTGGATCTCTTGACTCTGTCAATCCATACATGATTTCTACTTTCTGCCTCTGACCTTCTGAGGCAGGTGTCACATTGGGTTTGATAAATGAATCCAGCATAGCCGGGAATAACATTTGCTCACCCCAGTTGCTGTTTCCTCAATAGCTGTCCCAGCACCCCTGTAATCATTGTGCTAATTTATAAGGACAACAGCAAAAAGTCGTGCAAGGCTTACCTCATCCTCCTGGCCTTATCCTGGGGATGAACTGCAGGGTATGTTTGCACTGTGCATGTGTTTCCTTTCATGTTTGAGCGATGAGTTCCCCTCACTCTTCCTGGCTTGCGGGCAGTTTGAAGAAGAGATGGATTCCTTCCTCTCCCGGGATCGAATTTATCCCTGGGGCACATCTCTCTAATTGCAGGCAGCACACTTATCTCTGTGCAGGATGCTGCCATGATGGGACACTGATCAGACAGCTGTGAATGGTGACTGGCACTCAGAGTCCCACTGACTTTCCCTAAAAGCATCTCTCCACTGATGAGGATCTGGAGCCCACCCTCTGCTGGGGCTCTGCTGCCGGACCCCAGCCGGGAGGCTCCCAGTGAGCTGGCAGACACAGGCATCGATAGGCCTTAAGGCAGCTGGCTGAGCATTTGTCAGTGGTAGATTAAATCCAGTGTGCGAGATGAATGTGAAAACGAAACGCAGCTTAATAAAAGCACAAGGAAAATTCTCCTTTGGTGTATGAATAAATGACGTTGAATTAAAAATTCACAGTGTTGAAGATTCTGTTACTTTGAGAGGAGAAGACTGCAGGAGCTCTTTGGGGAAGGTGAAGTTGTATGTTGGGAAGATGAAGTTGTATGTTGTATGAACGAAGTTGTATGTATATATGTTAGGAAGGATTCAGGGGCATGGATCCTAGGAAGGTTTTAGGAAGGCTTTTTTCACAGGAGGCTTGGCATGGAGTAGTAGGCTGTTTCCCCTGCCACACCACGCATAGTTCTCTGGCTGTTATGGAGCCGAACTTGGACTGAATCCATGTGACAAGCTGAGGGTTGTGGACCGGCTGCAGAGTAACGGTGAGCGCTTCAGCGCTGAGCAGCGCCGCGGGTGCCCCGCACGGGCTCTGTTGATGGAGCGGGAAAGGAGAACGGGAGCGGTGTCGGGACACTGCGGGAGCGCTGCCAAAAGCTCGCAGCACCGCACGGCTCCCGGGGGTGCCCGCTCGGGCTCGGAGCGAGCGTTGGTGATGACGCGCCGCGCACACGCCGCGGTGCGAGGTTCCAAAAATTGCGCCGCGCACGGAGCGGGCGCTGCTGTGTTGTTTAAGGCGTCAGCAGGGCTGCTCTCGCCATTCGCTCATTGAGCAGCCGCGCAACCCCCAGATAAGGACGGTTGCTCGGCCGCTGGGGCGCGCCGCCCGTAGGGGAGCGCGAACCGCNCGCGCACCGCGCGGGGCCCGGCGCGCCCGGCCGGCTCCCACCCCGGTTTGAGCCCTTCGGCGGCGCCGCTACCCAGAGTGCCCCGCGCCGGCCGGGCGCTGATTTGCATAGAGGGCGGGGCCGCCGCGCGGCGGCAGCGGCGAGGGAACGCGCCCTCTGCCGAGCGTCCGCGGCACTGCAGGGCAGGGCGGGAGCGCGCAGGTGAGGCGCGTCTGCAGGGGGGTCCGTGCCCCCTGTGCGTGCACACGCGGGTGGCTGTGCGCGGGGACAGCGGGAACAGATAGGCCTTCATGCAGACAGTGTGTGTGTGTACTGCGTACGTGTGTACGTACGCACCTGCGTGAATGTACAGGGAGCATAAACATATGTGTGTGTGACAGTATCGTAGAATATCCTGAGCTGGAAGCGACTCACAAGGATCGTCAACTGCAATTCCTGGCTCTTGCACAGGACAACCCCAACAATCCCATATGTGCCTGAGAGCCTTGTCCAGATGCTCCTTGAGCTCTGGCAGGCTTGGGGTCATGACCAATGCCCTGGTTGTTCGTGTGTATATGTACACTTGTGTGTAAGTACAGGGAGCTGGACTGTATTGGAACAGCCCCGGTGGCAGCGCCTCAGAAGCCTGGCTGTCCCTAACACTTCCAGGCGTGATTAACCTTGGTGCTTATCCAAAAACTTAAGGAGAAATGTCTCGTACCAGCACGATTGTGATCTATAGGGTCTTGTTTCACATACAGGCTATACAGTACATTCAGTATGTGATGTACCTTTCTCTAGTAAGCAAGCATAGTTAATCAGAGCAGGTTTTCTGATCTGCATCCTGTCATGAAGCTTCTGTCAAACTAGGTGTCTTTCTTTGAATTCCAGTTATGTCAAAAAAGTGTTTTGGTTTCATTTCTGCCAGTAAACAATTAAGAAACTCTTAGTGCATACCATTTTCTAATTATAATTGTAATAATTGCGATTAATTGGAAATGCTAGTTACAGCAAATACTGAAATGGTTTATGCACATGGTTTATGTACCTTGCACATCTATACATATGAATTTAGCACTGAGCAGCAACCACAGTTGCAGTGCACTCTTAATTCATTGCCTGTTCTGTGCTTGCAGGTGGTTCTCCTGGGGATTGACATCATCTCTGCACTGGTGTCCCGCTTGCAAGATCGCTTCAAGGCTCAGATTGGCACAGGTATGGTCTCTGTCTGAGTGTCACCGTCACTCTGCCAGCACCTGCACTGGCTGCTGGACTCAGAGCTGTCTTTCTTCCCAGGACAGCACTTGTGAAGCTCTTGGTGGTTTTCAGGGTCTGCTGAAGGACAGCAGGGCTGGTGCCTCTATTGGGCTTGGGAGGGAGAGCAGAGGGGCTTTGTCACTGTTACAGTTGTTTTCCTGAGGGATTTGAATATTCCTGTTTTCTTTCTTTAGTGCTGCCAAGTTTACTTGATAGGCTGGGAGATTCTAAGGATTCAGTGAGGGAGCAGGATCAGACCTTGCTGCTGAAAATCATGGAACAAGCTGCTAACCCTCAGGTATGTTCAACAGCCCTCCACAGCGTGAGTGACTGGCTGTGTAAAAAAAGGAAACCTTTTTTCTGTCAGAAGGTTTTCTCTGCCATTTTTCTGTCTGAAATGGCTTCATCTCCCTATGCCTTGTTAAAAGATATTTGCTTCACTTGGGAAGGCTTTTGCTTGACAGGATATGACAGGATACATGGGCATGTGTCAGTGGATTTCCCAAGGTTAGGTTGGGTACATGTCAAGAGTTATTGTTCCAGGTTTTTGGAAGGTACTTGCTTTCTGTGAGTATTGTTTTAGGTAGTGGGGAGTTACTGTGAAGTCAGCACAAAACAAAGAATTAGTCAGCTCTAAAAGTATCTTGCTGCTTTTTGTCCTCTTCTGCTTGGATGGGTGTAAAGCTTATATTTGAGCTTCAGAGGTGGTGTGGTGTATGTCTGCTGGAAGAATCTGTTTCTTACCCCATCTCATTTTTTTCTCTTGTCTTCTACAGTATGTGTGGGACAGGATGCTAGGAGGATTCAAACACAAGAATTTTCGGACAAGAGAAGGGATTTGCCTCTGCCTTATTGCAACACTCAATGCGTGAGTCAGAACCTTCTGCCAATCTGTGTTGTGTACATGAGCCTGCTCTGTCATTCATAATGGTGCTTTTTGTTCTTTATTCCCAGATCTGGAGCTCAGAGTTTAACACTGAGTAAGATAGTGCCACATATATGTAACTTACTTGGAGATCCAAACAGCCAGGTAAGCTTTTGCTATGAGTCACATCTAGGGGGTGTGCTGGTTGCCTTGTTGGTAAATGTGCTAATTGTGCTGCTTCTGGTGAGCTCTGAACAATGCTGTGCACACAGTACCCTTGGCTGGTTTTGGAGAGGTATAATTTGAGGTATGTACAAACCAGTGTATCAATTACTCCAAGGGTTCAGCAGGACAAAATAAATCTGCAGGTGAGATGAACAGAAGAGGGAAACCTTTGTTTGAAGGGAACTCCTGTGCCTTGTAGCCTGAATGCAGGGGAGGCTGCAGGGATCCCTCTGGGCTCAGTGCAGCACCCCTCACCTTCAGAGAGAAACCAGCCTGGGCAGGGAGGGCAAATGGGGCCAGTCAGACAGCCTAGCCATGTGCACTGCCAGAAGTTGTGCAGTTTCTGAATAGGGGGTGAAGACAATATGTACCAGGACCTTTAATCAGTGATGCAACCCAAATGAAAATACAAGTGGAATAAAATCTGTTGCTCTTAAGTGCTTTTTGTCTTGTTTGGAATTAGATGCAAGTATGTGGGGTTAATGAGAAGAGGCAGGTGGAGAAATAGTGTTCAGACTCGGTGTTTAATGTGTACTCTCAGTTTTTGAATAATGCTGTTGGTTGGTCTGCCAGCATGGGTGACACATCTGTGATCAAGGTCTGGAGAGGGTGTTCAGCTGGAAGGAGGTGTGGGGTGTCCGGCTGGAGAATGGGTTTATGTTTGCTCTGGGGAGTTGGCTGTATTTCTGTGGCTGTCAGGGCCTCCCCTTGCTAAGAAGACTGAGAGTGAAGCAGCCTTCCTTTCCTGCTTGTGCCAGTGCAGGATGGTAAATCCATTACTCCAAGAAATTTAATGTTTAGGGTCCTCTGTATTTCTGAGCTGTGGGATTAAAGCAAGCTGTTACCCTCCAAGGAAATCCTGGGTTTAGGGCTTGAATTTGTTAAACACACAGGTGCCTTGGTCCTGACATAGGTGAGCTGTTGAATGAACTGGAAGGTTGGTGAAGGCACTGAGATATTTTCCCTCTGCGCTGCCTCTTCCTTGTGCCTGGCACAACTCGTTGTCCTGTATCCAACTGCAGAGGGAAACAAGGCTGATCTCTTTCCCTTTCTCCTGGCTCTTGTTCCTCATCCCCAGAAAGCCTGTGCCTGAATTGGTCAGAGAAAAATCGCTGTGACAGTGGCTCTGGGAGAAACAGTGCCTGCCCTGAGGCAGGGGTGGTCCTGGGCTCCCCGGGATCTGCTGCTGTGCTGCTGGTGCCTCCTGAGCACTGGGAGACTTGCTGGGCTCGGTCACTGCTGCCCTCTCTTGGAGAGAGGATCGAGAAACAGTTTCATGTCAAATCCAGTTTTTTTTTCTTTTGTTGAGGATGTGGAAGCTGTTCCATTAGAGCCCTTCTCAGAAACAGTGCTTTTGTTGTTTTCAGCTGATGTGATTGAGTAACCCAGTGTGCATCTGGTGTGACAACAGTACTTAAATGCTGATCATTTTCTCAAAAATAAAATTACTAAAGCTTTGTTATTGCTGGGGTAGACTAAACCAAGTGTGATGGTGGGGGCTCCTTGCTCCTTAGGATTTACATAGTCCTGCAGCTGAGCAACTGCTTGACAGTACACACAGAGGCAATCCTTGCTCTGCACAGGCTGGGTTGGGGTCTGTGTACCCAGAAACTGGGGCCACCAAGGAGTGCCCACAGACTGCTGTGCCCAGCAGCATTGGTAGCAAACGGGGCTGATGGGCAGGAGACAAGAGGCAAGAGAACTGAGTGAGGGCTGGCATGAGTGGAGCAGGGGTTTGGAGGCTGGCAGTGACGGCTGAGTGGGAAGGTGCGAGCAGGAGAACGGGGTGAGGTGGGGTGTGAGTCAAGTGTTAGGGTTTTCTTTGGCTAGGAGGCAGGCTATGTGTGCCTGCCCTTTGACTCCCACCTACAGGCAATTCTAGCTTGTGTCCTCAGGATATTCCGTGTCTAGTCCTGGGGTGTGTGTGAGGGGTAGCTGCTGGGCCATCTTCTGAGAAACAGAAGTGCACAGCTCTGTAGGTGTTTCTGTAGGGAGAGCAGATAGTTTGTTTACCTTCTCTGCCTGCTGTGTCTAGTGGAGGAAGGGTTTAAGTACAGAAAGGTGACACTTTAATCAGATTTATGTCTCTTCTGTTGGCTGGAGGGAAGGATGTGTTCAGCAATTTCTTGCAAATCAGTTTGGAAAATACGCAAAATTCATGGTGACTTAGGTGATTGATTACTCCTCCCTTCCTCCCTGTTTTGGTATCAACATAGAAATGTAGGTTTTTAAGACAACTGATTTTAAAAATCAGTTTATTTTATAATATCCCAGTAATATAAGGTCTGTTTGTGCCTCTATCCTCTTTTCATCCAGTAAGCGTACCCATTGTACACAATGGGAAGAATTTGGCAAAGGCAACCAAGCTCCTTCTGTGTGAAACTTTTCATCTTACACCTTCACTGCCTTTTCAATTCAATTACCTGCTGAAACTGTTAACATGTGAATGGCAGGGTTGGAAGCTCCTTCATGAACTGTGTGGTAATGTGTATAGTGGCAACTGTCGCTGCTGAGAAATATACAAATTTGGTTCTCTGAGGTAGGACTGACTAGGCATTTTTAAATTTAAATTGTAAAGGTGATTGATTTCTTTCATCTCTCGCATCCAGGTTCGAGATGCAGCAATAAACAGCCTTGTGGAAATTTACAGACACGTTGGTGAACGTGTAAGGGCTGATCTCAGTAAAAAAGGATTACCCCAGTCTCGGTAAGTTGAGAATGTCCTTAGGTCTTCACTACTTTTGGGCTGCTTTATATTCTCTTCCTTCCTTCAGAAGACTTCAGGAACCTCATGACTGAGCCTTTTCCTGGGATCATTGTTTCATTTTTTATTTTTATTTTTTAATCTGATAAACACTCAGATTTACTTAATGCAGATCCTGTACCTTTTCCCAAGTATGCCACAGCATCTTTGGAAAACCAAAAAAATTATTACAGATGTTTAGTTAACTGATTTAAGATTGAGTTAATATTTTTCCTGTATGTTCTGCATATGTAGAGAGGAGACACTTCAGAGTAGCTTGAGTTTATACAACTTAGGCTGTCATAAACAGCAAAAACCCACAAACAAAATAATCAGTTTTAGGATTTTATTTAAAAAAAAAATCAGCCTCCCTCCCCTGCCCCCCTCCCCTCAAACAATCCCCACCCAAACCTCAAACAAAAAGTAACCAAACCTATGTCAAAACCAAAGCCGTGTCCCTCCGCTTCTGCCGTTTCAGACGTGTTAGAAAGCTGCTCTGCATCTTGCCTCCAGTGCTCAGGGCAGAGCATGGTTAGACCTGAGGGTGGAGTAGATGCAGCTTGTCAGTGCTCAGAGGGAAGAGGTGGTTTTAGAGTTGGGGCACATGCAGGTGGAGGCAGCACTGTTGCAACTCATTCTCCAGTGGAAACATCTGTTCCCACAACGTGCCTTAAAATAATAAACTCACTGCGAAGTAGTGATGAGATGTGATAAGAATCTTCTGCTCTGCTAGACCTGTGACATCAATGGGAAGGTGTCAGGGCCAAAGATAAATGTTGTGTCAAGTTGGTTTTCAGGGGTGTGTTTTGTGGTATTTCTGCAAATAGTTAAGATAGACAAAGTGGTGATAAACTGGAAGTGCATCTACAATTAGCCATATCACATGTTAAGTAATACAGTATTTTCAATTATATCTCAGGTTTTCCTTTCAACTGTTGTGTGTTGATGTTGGTTTTTTAAATTTTAAAATAACTTCCTTGCATTGACTTTTTCTGCTGACATTTTTGGCAGCGCTCCCAATGACCTGGGTGAAGCCAAATCTGTTCTCTAACATCATAAGATGTTAGAATTTGGCTGCCCAGGGAAGTGGTGGAATCACCATCCGTGGAAGTGTTCAAAAGCCATGTGGATGTGGTATTTGAGGACATGGTTTAGTAGTAAACGTGGTGGTGCTGAGTTAAGAGTTGAACTTGATGGTCTTAGAAGTCTTTTCCAACCTTAGTGATTTTATGATTCTAATATTCCTAAAATTTAAATTCAGTTGTTCATTGTTTATTTCTTTAATTTTCAAACAGGTTGAATGTAATTTTTACAAAATTTGATGAGGTCCAAAAATCTGGAAACATGGTTCAGACTTCAGTTGGTGAGTAGAAGTACTTTTATTCTCTTTTTTGTGCTTTTGGCAGTTTTCAGTTGGTGAGGCATTCAAATGGATATACAGCAAGCATTCTGGTAGGGGAAGCAAGTATGGTGACTGTTCAGATATATATATAAATACACAGTGCTTTTGCAACAAATAAAATGGGAGTTTAGTTTGTCTGCTGTCTTTGTAGTATCAGGAGGAGAAGGAAGCCTAAGTTTTGAGAAGAGGAGGTGGTGCTATAGCTGTCTTCTTTGCCTCTTGAGTTGTGTTAGAAATAATCTCCTGTTCTCAAGTCCATGTGCATGCAAATTGTTCATAAAGTAAATTAAATAGTAATTTCAGGGAAGAACTGCCTTTTCAGTTTAATGCCCTAAAAGGCACATAGAGTATACATAATAATGCAGCAGTGTTCTGTTTAAAGCTCATCTTGTTTGTATTTTGCAGTTCTTAAGTGTCCTGGGGTTCCTCCCAAATGAGGACACTAAGTTTGCATGTTTTGTGTGTTCAGGACTGATAGCCAAAGACCCTTATCAGAGCCTTAATTCTGTCTGTCTTATCTGAGACTAGTAATTTGCTTACTGTAATAACAAGTGTTTATTACTGTGTTTACAGATAAGCTTACAAGCTAGGAAGTATTTTTAATAGGTATTACTCCTTTTTTAACAATAGATTTTTGTGAGAATTCTTGGTGAGGAAATGCATCTTTCTGCTGACAGTTGAGTAGAGCAGATGAAGAACCTGAGTTGAGCACTGTGGGTTCCTATCAATCCTCTGCAAGGCCAGGAGCAGGGGAGGTGATGTCCCAGTCATTCCTACCATGCTTTTGGAAGTCAAGAGAGAAGAGAGGTGTTCTCCCTTTTAAATAGAAAAAAAAATACCTTTTTCACTTCTGGGCGCAGTTTGTCTTGCCATAACCATTTTACAACACCGTAAACTTTATCCCTGCAGAAACAATAAAATTAACTGATTTGAAAATCCTGAAGTTATAGTTTGGATTATTCAGAAATGTGAACATGTATTGTATGTTTGGGAATGATGAAGACCTAGTACAGGTTCCTCTGTGATGGAATGGGTTAAAATGACCCTTTTGCATAATATTGGGAGTATTTTGTCTCTACAGGTGGATGAGACAGGGCTAAAAAAGTGCGGTTGAGAAATGTCCTTGTTCTTTTTTAACAGATGGGAGGGGAAATAAATATGTAATCCCTTAGCAAATTTGTTTGGGTTCCCAACCTCCAGGTGATTTCTCTGAAACCCTTACTCAAACTGTAACAGATTTACTGCTGATTCAACTTGCTTTCCACTTGGCTAGGCTAAGGTGGAATTTTTGTCTTACTAGTAGTGGAATAGAATGGTCTTTCAAAAAAAAGAAAAAGCAATTTGATGCATCATTGTACTATGTAGAGTGCTGTTTGTTGTTTCTAAGAGGCAGACTTGTGATCTGAGATGTATTGCTACATCTAAAGCATTGGTGTATATCAGATCTTCTACTTTTAGGCTTCATTGAAAATTATTATTTCTTTTATACCCCTTTGTCACTGTTTCAGTGAAAGAGTTACTTTCACTTTACTTTCCCTTTTTGTACTTTGAGGTCCTGAGACCTTATGATCTCCATCTTCCTTAACCTGACTCCATGGACAGGCTGTCTACCTGTTCTTGCTTGTGCTGGGGCAGGATGCAGTCTCTGGAATCTGTGTGTGGTAGGATTTCTCCTCAGTAGAATCTCCTGTATGAACATTGAGACAAAAAAGTAGTCTGGGGAAAAAGAGGAGGGTGAGGGACTGTTAAGGGTTAAAGAGAGCAAATTGTAGCATCTCCTATTGTTCTGCCAGATCCTTTTCACCTTCCCTAGAAATGAAAAAGTCTATAGTTGCAGAATTAAAGTAGTTTTCATTTGTGAAGTTAGCAATGATAGCATTACTTACTAACAGCTTTTGTGTGTGTGTGAGGGGAGGGTTCAGTTTCCCTTAAGTGCTATAGGTTTGTTTGTTGCTTCTTCCTTGCTCTCCAAGCACAGCAGATACAGTACATGCTCCTCCTATCTCGTGTTGTCAGCAGCTCTGTGAAACTTTCAGTTTATCTTTTTGAGATTGTTCAAGCCAGCAAAAGGAGGCTTATCTTCACCCACAGTCACAAGTTAATTGTGGCCTGTGAGAGAAAGACAGCTGAGTTTGTCAGGTTTCTTGTGTCCCTGACACTTTCTGAACAAAGGTGACACTTTCAGCAGTTGTCAGAGGCACCAGGGAGCTTGATGATAGATATTGCACATGCAAAAGATTTGCCTTTCTCAGGAAATAGTGGAAATAGCTCAGTCTTGTTAACCCTTTGAATCTGGTAGAGTGGTTGGATGGGTGACTGTGTGAATGTGCTTCTCTTGTGGGTATCCAAGAGCAGGCTGTTGGCTGAAAGGTCAGTCATAACTGAGCACCAGAGTTGTGTTAATCACAATGAGACTTGAAAGTGGTTGTCAAACCTCTCTTATCGCAGAACACAGTGGTACTGGGCAGTTGGGACAGCATCTGTGGCTTCTAGAATGGTGGAAAACAGTAAAAAATGGTCTCTTGGCTCCAAGACTACTGTTTGGGAAAAGTTTCCTCTACCAGTTCTCTGAGGATTCAAGTAAAATGAAGGAATTGCAGCAGCACTGTTTGTATATCAGGAGTACTTTGGAGATTAGTGAGTTGCTCTGATTTGTTAGAGGTTTCATATCTAGTGGTTCCCAAGACACAAATGAACAGAAATCTTACACAGACTAGTAGAAAGTTGCTTAAAATAATAGGACATTTTCTTAACCCAAAGAAGAAATCTAATGAATCGACTCTAATCAGACTGTGTATTTCAAGTCTGTGAAAATAATTGATGTTTTGTTTTTGCTTATCTTTCTACACTGTAGTCCATTAGTGCTTGTTTGAGTTTATCTTGAATTGTTTGATTCTTTTTTTGGCTAGGCTTTGTTTTTATCATTTAGTAACACAAGAATCAAGTGCACAGTGGGTGGGGGAGGTTTGCATAGTAATCTGAGGTGTTTCATTAAGTCGGAGGAGGTTTTGGCATGCCCAAGTATGCTGCTTGTTGCTAGGCTACCAGCAGCCCTTATAGCCTGAATATGAAGTTAAAATCCATACTGGATTTCTCGATGATTCTCAGTGCATCTCTGTTTTGTTACTTGGCATATAATTAGTCAGCCTCTTGAAGCAAAAATTATAGTTTTTCCCCCTTTGGGCTTTCAGCAAGCTAATTATTTTCTGTGTAACTGCTTTTGCTAATTATGCAGATGCCTTATTCCCCTGGGACAAATACATTTTCAGCATGAAAGAGCCAGTAATTGCCAGCTAGTCAGCTGCTGTCTTTGAGTGGCATTGTGTGACAATCTTTAGTTGGATGTGATATAGAGAGAGGCTATTGGACAGAGATGCCAAGAAATTCATGCTGTATGGGTTTCCTTGGTATCATCTGTATGGACCTAAACATAAACTGTACGGATTTTCCATGGATTTGAGTTGACTTTGAATCAGACTTGGACTCCAGAGGAGTGTATAATCAAGTTTCAGTACCGATTAAGAATACAATAAATTATCTCCTGAAAAATACAGGCTGACAGAAATCAATCACCCAAACCAAAGCTATTGGTGACCAAAATGTTTTGGTTGTTTTTTATGCTTTTGATCATTGTGATACCCTAACATAATATTCTTTGATGTAAACCTTCATTTTTTTTTATGGAAGTCACACAATTTTTGGGAGATGCGTTTATATTTGTGCATGAAGGGATATTGTGGTGGTGTTCCTGTGGCCAAGGAGGGCATTGAACTTCCTTGTCCATGTTGAATTTTGACTCAGAAGAGCGAGATTTGTGGACAGTGGAGGTGGTAGGGGTCTTGGGCTGGAAGGAAATCAAAGCGGGAGATCTTAAAGCCAGAATTCTGGAGCTGAGATCTCTCCCCCGTGGATACTTGTGCAGAATAAGGTTGAGGGGAGGATGCAATTTTGGTAGCTGACTGCATGACTATATGTTCTAAGAGTAAGCAAGTTAATTAAAACATTGTTAAAATAAAAGGTGCGATAATTTCAGTTATTGAAAATCCATGAAGAGGGAGCAATGCTACTTTTCAGTAGAGCTACTTCTATATTTGGGAGGGTGTATAAGACAAATATGCTATTTACTAAAGTAATTCTGTTTGTGAAGTTGAGAACTTGGAGTTAAATAGATGAAAACTGCAGCTATTTTAGATTCCTGTGTTTTGCCAGTAATAAAGCTGAGTCATAGGAAGCTATTTTGGTATTTATTATATGAAGGAAAATCACCCACATTTGCCAAGTGATGCCATGCATCTGAGGGTGGAATATTGTTTGTTTGTCAACACACATCCAAGCAGCAGAACTGCAGACAGGAAGGAGGGGCAACTCTTCAGGATAACAAATATTTTGAACCAGTAAATGCTGCACTGTGCTTTTTTGCATTCATACCTCCTTGTGCAATTAAATTTCCATTATGGTTTACTCTCTATTAATACAGTTCTCACGTTGAAATACGAAGTGAAATGAAAGATTGATTTCATCAACTCAGCATTTTTAGGGCATGAAGAAAGCAAATAAATGCCTCTTCATCTGTGTGGGAGCTGAGAGAGCAATAATGTCCTAGTGATACTTGAATGAAAACCATTAACTGATAGTACATCCTTGTGGAAGGTATAAATGGACAAGAGGAGCTCTGCTCCCTTTTTAACACCTTTGTAAATAAGCATATCGCTTATTCTCAAATAAATTCTCAAACGTAGAAGGGGAGGGGTGTGAGCAAGCAGGCGCAGGGGGGCACATGGAGCTCAGCTGCGTGCTGAACAGGCTTTTATTTTGGAGGAGAGGTGGCAATCGCTTGCTAGGTCGCACAGCAAAGTGGTGTAGGAGGGTGGCGAGTTTGCTGGTGATTAAGTTGCTGAGAAACATGGACTGAGACCGTAGCGTGGGGCTGCTCCCGAGCACAGCGCCCTTCCCCAGCACTGCGGAGAGTAATGACTACAGGGAAAGGTAGGTGCTGATGAATGTGCCACACGGATGGATGTGTTTATTTGTTCATGTCTGAGTATTCGACTGCTCCGTTTCTGGTGTGAAGAGACTGAAGCAATCTTGCAGTAAATGTGGAACTTAAAAAAAAAATAAAAATAGTCTGCAAGCATCTGTAGCCTGGTGTCATCAAGCTCAGTATCAGATTCTATAAAATATGATAAATGGTCTGTTTGATGGGGTGAAGAAAGAGAATGTGTGCGTATATAAGGGACCAGAACAGGCTAAGAGAGGTGAAGGACATGAATTTTCAGAAACCCTGCTGTTTTTGTTTTTGGTCTGTGTTGGTTTTGAGTGATCATTGAGATTTCCATTTCCTAACTGTTTACTCTCGCAGCATCAGTTGGGAAGATTATTTAAATTGATTATGAGTACATTTGAATTATCATTGAATCACAGTTGCAAGAATGTGCTAGATAGAGACATAATTTTTTTTTTTAACCTGTATTTTTGTGTTTTAACTGCGTTTCTGTAACAGGATGTCTGTGGTAGCTGGTGAGGCTGGATTGGGACTTGGTGAAATGGAAAGGCAAAGGAGCTCTGTATCTGGGCACCTGTGAAGAATTAATTTACAGGAGGGAAGCATATATTGTATTTATTTTTGGTACATAAGAAGCCTGTGCTTTTCGTCTGAGCATTCAGAGGACATGATTTCTGTTAGCCATCTTTGCAAAAGCTGCATTTTCTTTCTTACCCCTTTTCTCTTGATTCGTTGTACCTGTTGTCTTTTTAAAATCCTTACTATACTGTGGATGTAGTAGACTAATTTTAGGAAGTCTAAGTTGGTCGGTATCCAAATTTTATAGATTTTAGTTTTGTATTGATATTTACTGCCTCAAGATATGAGTTATTTGGCAGCTTTTTTTGTAACAGAACATGGAAATCTCCTGGGCAAATTGAATGCTGTGAAATGAATACTGCGTGCTACAGTATGTGCCATTTCTATGGACAGATCTTTATTTTATCCTTTTGGAACATTGTTATCCAAGGCAATTAGTGCATGTATTTTCAGAGGAAGCAGTGGATGCATGCGTGGTGTTCCTTGTTCACCATCAGTAAATGCCTCCCAGTGCCAGGAAATTAATACAGAAACCTGTCTGCTGGTTCTTTTCCTCCTCATGAACTGCTTCACCTGTCAGTGGATAGTGTCACCACCTACAGCTGAGAGACCTCTGCACTCTGGCTCTTCCTTTCCAGCTCAAAAGAGGAATTAAAGAATAATTGATGATTTTTCCAAAGCTGGAATTGTGTTGAATAATTAATATACTTCATTGCTTATTACAGAAAACAAGCATGTATTTGTTGTTGTCAATGAAGCGTGATGATTTCATCATGCTGGGAACTTCTCAGCTTTAAAAGATCAGCTGGTGGAATGAAGAGCCTGGGGCAGTGGTCCAGCTGATCTTATCAGTTGGGAAATGTCTGACCTCCGGGTCACTGTTGGTCATCTGAACTGTAGTAGTAGCAAATGTCAGAAGAAAAGTAAGTGTGTATGTTGTTAGTGTATTGTGAATTCTGGATTGAATCCAAAGTACCTGGATCCAGGATTTCCTTGCAAAGAAGACCAGAGTTACTCTGGTTGTTTCATCGCTTCTCTGCTAAGCCTGATGGTTTTATATGAACACAGAAATGCTCTTTTGGCAAAGTTTTGGTATAATTCAGCAGAACCACTTTACTACCAACATCACTGACAGACATGCATAAAATACAGGCTGAGGAGTGGGCAGTTAAAGGATGAGATGTTCCTGTTTAGTGTGGGCTTCATGAGTAAAAGATTAACGTGCACCATTCCTTTATTACTGATGGAAGTTAAATGCATGAATGTCCTGCACATCTGGAGATGAATTTCTTCATGCAGGGCCTGTTCTTTTCTTCCCCATTGGTAAAGTACCATGTGTATCTGAGCAACCTCAGTGGTTGCCTCAGAGAACACGTGCAACTTAGAACACGTGGCAAGGATGAATTTATAGTCCAGTGTTCATAAAGAATAAGCATGAAAAAAATCCTACACCCTTCCCTCCCATAGAAAGTGCAGTAACATCTGGTACAGCTGCGGAGGTGATCACAGTTCAGGAATGCTTAGTAGTTTGCTGTTTTCTCTGCTATGGTCTTTTCTTTCAAATTCTTTCATGTGTTTTGGTTTCAGGTTGGTTTCACCTCTAAAACAAAGCTTTAAATTTGCAGTGGTCATTGTCTTGAAAATATCTGCACCATTTTCCTGGTATCTTCTATGCTGTTTTTCCCAGCTGGCTCTCCTTTGTAGATGTTATGTCAGAAAGAGCTTGCAGTCAAAGCTGCAGCAATATTGACTCCAGTGACATTTTTACATGAAAGGACTAACTAAATCTTATGGTTTTGATCACTTAGCTTTGTCATTTATGGTACCCAGAATCTTCCAGGGGCAAGTTTATCGGTAGGATGGTTCATACGTATGCCCGTGCACACACATATTGATCACTGTGAGCACAGCAGTGATTTTAAGTCAGCCTTTTAATTCTCAGCAATTCTCTGAGAGATGGGAGTACAAGCTCATCATCTCATCATACATCACAGAGGAAGACTGGCACACTAAAGGGCAATCTGGTGGGAGTAAAAAGTGTCCCATAGTTGTACGCTGTGCAGATTCGTGAAGTTTGTTGGAGTTGTGTTTGTGTTTTACACCCACTGACTTCAACACTTGTTGGGGGTACACAGTAGACTACTTCAGTGAACACAAGTGAAGGTATCACAAACTTTCTGGTCCTATGAAAATAATTACAAAATTGTTCTTGGCATAGAAGTCCTTGCCTGCGGCTCACAAATAGTTCCGTTTCCAACAAGTGGTGGAGGAGTAGGTGTCTTTCTTTCCCCTTTCTGTCTTCTGGCTGGGTGCTGGAGAGTAGTCTCCTAATAACTACTTTTAAGTGAATGCTCTGGGCTGTTTTTATATAGAATAACTGTCCCAGTTAGAATTCAGTTGCTGTCCTTAATCAGCTACCTCAGTGGTTGCCAAAGACTGCTTGGGGAGGAGAAGAAATTTCTTGTACCTCTTGTGGAGCACTTTGATGAATTCTGTGCTCCTGCTCTCATTTATTTGATGAGATTTGTTTTCAGGTTGAGCGCGTAACAAGAGGACTGAGTTTAGCTGCTGTAATTAGCAGCCTGTGAGGACAGCAGTCACTCTGTGGTAATTAGGTGGAATATATAGGATGGGCTTTATGGGCAACAGAAGTACGTGAAACATGTGTTTCTCCTACCAGCAACAGATGACATCCCTGTCCTTGTATATTGTAACCACAGTAGCTGCAGCTTCCATAACTGTGCAGTTTTATTAAAGTGTCTAGACTGAGGAGCACTTGGTTGATTTCTAAAGAACCTGAGATCAAATGCTTGGAGGCTTGAAGGTCTTCTTGTACCTAGTTACTTTTCATTTTCAGATCATTGGTCTTAGGCTGGATGAGATTAGACTGTTGAGCCCATTTCTGAGGAAGACTTGCTAATATGGATGGTATATCTAGTTTTAACAGGCAGTGGTAGAACAAAACCTGCTGTTACAGCCATGTGAGTTGAGGGCATGAAGAGGAGCTTTTTTCAAAATGCAGGAGTGGACAAGTGCAGGTTTGTTACTCCAGAGGGAAGTACAGGGAAGGTATTGTCTGTACTTGGCCCTGGTCTGGCATTACACTGCCTTCCTCCTCCGTTATGTTTGGCTGAAGTATTTTGTTTGTAGCTCAGATATAGTGCTGTGAAATAGAACAAAACTGAGCTATAATAAGTAAATGCATCCTATTTTTGTAGTATTAAGACAGCAAATACTGCATAATGACTGGGTTTCTTCTGCCCGCTGAAGGAATTAATTCTGCCCTGCTACTCTGTCAGAAGAATCCTTTTGTTGCATTGTGCAAAGGTTTGAGTCTCTTTTTTTGTTTATTCCCCTGAAGCCCCAAAGCTGCAGACTTCCCTGAATAATCCTGGCTAGGTTTACACCCCACGTGTAGCCTGCAGGAATCTCACTGCAGACAAATCTTCATGAGGAAAGCTGCTAATGGCTGCTGCTTTGCAGCTGGCCTTCAGAGGCACGCCAGGTGAATTTTATCAGAAACAGTGCACTACAGAGGAAGAGAGAAATACCTTAATTCACTATAAAGTGTCCCCTGAACTGCTTTTTTCAAGAATGACAAAACCTACAGCAACCACATTTCCAGAGCTGTTCCCTTTCCTGTGACACACCTAATCTGCTTTCCCTCAAAGTTTGTCAGTGCACCACAAAATCCTTTAGATGTTTGACATGGATGTTTCTGGTATGAGATACAGATGCTGATGTCTGAAGAATATGAGACATATCTGGACTTCATTGGAGATGAGTGCTTGAATGCAGAGGTAAAAGAGAGAAATTTACACCATTTTTTTACTCCAGATCTGCTCCCTTTGATATTAATGGACTCTTTTAATGATTTCAATGGGACGTGGACAGGCCCCTATGTAAATTGCTGGTAGACTATTTTGTAAAAAGCCTTGTTATGACTATTTTAGGCATGACTACTCCTAGCCTTCAGGAGGGAAGGGGGAGATAGAAGTTGTAGGTATGTACCAGTGTTGGCACTGCTTCTGCTAGTGTTTATGCAGTTGGCAGCATTGGTGCTGCCTTCACCCCATGTAGTGGGACCGTTCCCTTTGGCTGTGGTGTGGGTAGAGGAAGGATGTGTACATCTTTAAGAAATGCATGTCTCCCACATACGGCTCTCCCGAGTAATGGGACTCCTGTCCAGTGGAGCGCTAGCTCGTAATAAGGCCTGACATTTCTAATTAGGGCTGCTTTGTGAAGAATGGGTTTAACTCTGTTCTCCATCATTTATGTTTCTTCCCCCCAGCTCCTGCTGGGATCAGGGGCAATCCTGGAGGCAGCCCTGGAGAGGCAGGGCTGGGCACACTTCTTCCTGCTGCAGCTCTGCCAGTGCACTTCAACTCTAATTTAGACTTCTGCTGTTTGAGCTCTGTGCTGGGCAGGAGCTGAATCTGCAGAGGTTCTAATCACACGGAGCTTCTGTGATGTGGAGGGACAATCATGCTCCTTTTCACTGGAGACGTAAATAAGATCTGATCCCAAGCTTCCACAGGCAAAATATTTATGCACCAGCACACTGAAACTTATTCTCTGCTCCCTCCCCCTTAAGAAGCTCCATACTTGTCTCCGGTGCTTTCCTTAGATGTCTTTTTTTATGTTTTCTTTTTGATGTGTGTGCTGGATTTTGTCTCACTGCAGTGGGATTTCTCCCAAGACTCTGTATTGGGTCTTTGTATGCACATTGTGTTCCATGCTTGCTGCTTCCCTTCATGGCACTTCATGAAGCTTATTTATTATCGTGGGCTCTAAAGCAGTCTTGTCCCTGTTTTTGTCCTAACTACTTCTTGTTTGTAGCAGCACGTTATAAGGAGCTCTGTTCACTCTGCCTCAAAGTGTGGGAGATGTGGCAGAATACTGGGCCCAGGGAGCTTTGTGACAGAAGTGGACTGTGCCAGGTCCTGTGTCTTTTGTATAAACCAGGCCAGGCGCTCCATCAGCTGCAGCAGAATGTTCCCTTCAGAGCCTCCAGTGTGAGCATGTTACCTTTGGTCCTTTCCACATCTTCTTCCCAGGAAAGCTGGATCACAGAGCCATCTGTGATGTAGCCCTAAAAATGGTAAGTAGTTCCAGTTAGAGGTGGGAATGTACCTCATCTGTGTTTGATGGTGCTCTGCACCCTTGGCCAGCAATGGTCTCACCAGTATTTGAAGGCAGGTGATCTCTGCTCCCTCATGGCATGGAAGGGATTTCTGTGAAACTACACACAGGACAAATGCCAGTAAAAAGCTGTGATGAGCAGCTCATTTTATAAATTTTGGGCCGGAATCTTGACTTTCCTGTACCTATAATGCATAAACCACTAATTCCAGAAAACCTCTGAATCAGAAGTAAGATTTTTTTCATCAAGAGGTTTTCAGTTGGTTTTATGCAAGTTCCAGTAGTCCACATACTTGAGGGACTGAGAGGACAGCCCTGTGCTTGGGGTTTTTCCCCATGAGTTGGTATTTTTCTTCACTTTGAAGATAGTGAGTGAAACACTGGAAGTGGTTGTCCAGAGGATCTTCATCTGTGGAGGTTTTTAAAATGAGTCTGGATGTGGCCTTGAGCAATAGAACTTTTTCAGCCCTGCTTTTGGAAGGAGATTGGGTTACTTGAACTTCAGAGGTCATTTTTAACCTAAATTATGCCATTATTTCATTTTTCTTCCTATAGGATGCAGTAGTTATGGAAGATCTTCAAACTGATGGTGGTTTTTTTTTTTTACTCAGAACTTTCTAGCTGTGTCAGTAAGCTGAAGGCAAGGTTTGCCAGTGTCATTTGAGATTGTGTCTGTTATTCAGCTCTTCAGTTTATCAAGAGTGGTAACAGGGCTAAAGGAAGAAGAGAATGTGACCTCGGCTAACAGCACAACCTGATGTCAGCATGAAAAGGCTGCAAGCCACAACAGAGGCACTTCTATAAATGGCAGCCTGTATCATTTAATGCACATCCTCTGCTGATTTGGTGTTATGCTAGAATGGGTGATAATACTTCACTTTAGTTTTATTGGTCTGTCATCAGTGTGACTGTCAAGTTGCACATGGGCATTTTCAGTGAAGCATTAGGATGCAGATTGCTCTTTGATTTTAATATTAAGAATTTGAATATTGATATTTAAATGTGGATGTATTCTAATTGTTTATGTAAAGAGCAGTTTGCTACAAATTAGTAGGTAAGCTGTATTTTGTTCCATTTAATCTTCACACCATTCTTCAAAATACTGTTATTAGGATTCTTCTGAAACTTTACTTGTAATGGTAAACTTTATTTTGCAGACAGAGCTTTGTGTTGCTCTTCTCTACATAGATAACCTAAATATTTCTTGTAACTCAGGATGTTTGAATTTATTGTCTTCATTTCAGTAAAGTTTTTTACCTTACTTTCCTTGTAATATTTGGAAAAGGAAGCTAAGTAAGCCTGTTTTAAATGTAATCTAGATGACTAACCTAGATCACCTCAACAAACCCACCCCTATTCCAGGCAAGAATTGTCTTGGTTCTTTGTGTCAGTGGGAGAGGTTTTCCAGATGAATTAGAAGGATCCTGTTTCAAATATTTAAAAGCTAAACACAAAATTAAAATAAAAAAAGAGGGACTGGAAATTCTCCAGCCAATCTTCTCAGGTCTGCTTTTCAATGCAGACTTCATCAATTCAGTCTCCGGGCTGTAAAGAGGAAGGAGTATTTAGAGGGGACCCTTGAAGCTTTGCATGGGTAAAGAGGCAAGGCAGACAGTTCAAGTTTATGCTGATTGAAGCATTGACTTCTTATGGACATTCTTATGTATCATGCCTCCCAGTTAAAAAAAACCTGATCTTACTTGCTTTCAATCTCTGAGCAAAACTAAAATTCAGTCTATAGTTAACTCTTACGTGCTGTGCTTCACATGTGCCAATTCCTCTGTTTGCTAATTCTTCTTTAAGTGAAGGCAAGCACAGATGGTTGCTAAAGAGAACCAGATGATTTGCCATGGTGGGCAAATTTTCAGGAGTGGGACTTGGACAGGCCTAAGGTTGATTTATTGTCATTGCTTTGAGTTTGAAATTTCGTTTAGAAAGTTGAAATTACTAAGCTTTGCCACCATCTTTATTGTGTGCTGTGATTCATTTGTGGGTTTTTTTAATTCTAGCAGGATGCGTGTTGACCCTTCAGTCATTTGTTGTTAGGAAGCCATGCTTGTTACCTGTTGAGCCTAAATGAGAATGGGACATGAATCAGACATGAACGGAGAAGTTCATGTAGGACACGCACGGTGCAGCACTTCTAGATCTTAAGACAGCTGGACACAAGACAGAGATGTAGGGGTTCTTTTTCCATAGTGCCGGGAGGCAAAGTTGTTCACGTCCCTTCACAGACTCTTCAGACTAAACCATGCCAAGAGACTCTCACCAGAGGGGCAGTGTGAATGTAATTTCATCTTGTTAGCTCAACTAACATGGTTTAGCTGGACTGAAATGCCCCTGGGTGCTGGTTAATATGCAGGCTAATGGTTCAAAGCTTGCTTCCCTGGCTGGCTTGTGGCTTCTAAGCATGGATTAGTGTTTGACAACATCTAGGGAGCTGATGGGATGTGCACTATATCCAGTGAACCAGGGTGCTGCTGGTCACTGACTGCTGCAGGCTGCCACAGCAGTGCAAATAGTAAAGAGCTGTTGTGTAACTGAGCCATTCAGTTCCAGTCTGGATAAAGTAATAATTCTTGCTACGTGAAATTAAGGTAAGTGATCTGTAATGGAGGCGAGCAATTCAGGTGACTCAATCTGGTTAACGGTGGTAGCTTCAGATGAACCAGGCTGATCCTGCTCTCATGTTTTGGGAGGCCTCAGATACTTTTTCTCTTTGAATAAACTGATACGTGGTAAAGCAGTTGGCCACATATGGAGAATAATCATGCCTAGGCAGACATGTCTTACTTCTATAGCACCTGCAAGTGTTCAGGACCTTCAGCACTTCTGCCTGTGAAAGGAATCAAGTGGTCATGCTGTGACTGTTACTTGCCTTCTCCAGAAATGCTGAAGGCTTATGTACATTTGAGCATATAATTTGGGTTTAGGGATTTGTTAAGACATTATTTTCCCCTACACTTTATTCCTATTTCTTCTGAATTTTGTTTGCATCTGGAGGCAGGGTGCTGTGAACTCTCGCTTGCCCCGTGTTTGGTTTTCAGTAACAGCTGCTGACAGATGGCAGTGCCCTGTGAGCACTCCCTGTTATTTGTGTAAAACAGCAAGGCAGCAGCAGCCTATATTGTCTGCTAAAAATTACTGAATTGGGTGGAGAAAGATTTATATGGCTTTTTCTTCTGCAACTTGGTCTGCTTGATGTTTTCTGATGTGCAGCTACTGATACACTTACTTGTTTTCTTTGTGTTATAGTCAACTGTTCGTGCAAATTTTTTAATGTTCATACTGGTTCTTCAGATAGTCCAAGCAATGCCTGGAAACACCTGCTAATAATAAAAACTTTCTAATTTGGTGCTCATATCTGCCTCTGCTTTCACACCTTCTCTGTGCTATTACCACTTCCGTACCTGACAGTGTTTCAGTCATGGAGTTTGTGAGCGCTTTTCAGTGTGTCAACAGATAGTAATCCTGCCTGTCAAAGTGAGTATTAACACTTTGTCACACGGAGCATAACACATGGTCGCTCCTGCTTCTGATTTCTGAAAATGTAAAGCAGACGTCTGAGAGTCTGGAATCTGACTGTTGATCTTAAGCAGTATTATAATTTTAAAAGAATTTACTTGCGCATCAAGATCCTTTTACTTGGTGAATGAATAAATAGAAATAGTGAGTCTTAGTTCTCAAACAGTTTTTACAACTGGTTTCAGGTGTGCTTTGGGACAAATGTATTTGCATGCATGCGAATCACTGTGAAAGACCCAAAGTTGAAGGCTCAGAAATGAAACTCTCAGATAAAGTCTGTGACTAGTTGTTA
>WAAG01070831.1:0-12921 GCA_013390105.1 Tichodroma muraria | reverse complement strand
CGACTTTGCCCTTGAACCAGAGGAAATCTTCTGCTTGCTTGTAAATGTTTATTCAGAGCTTCTACCCAGTTTTGAACTTGATTAAAACTAAGAGATTAAGATCAAAACTAGTCTGCCCTTAGTCCCTTTGTTTAGTTCTTCTTGTGAGTAAGATGGTCTTGGAGTTTGGGTACATGAGATACAGCAGGGAAACTGCTAGAGTTCAGATCAGATGAATTGAGATTTTGGTCTGCCATGACACATTTTTTCAACTTGAATTTTCTATTTGATGCTGACGTATTGTTATTTGATGCAGTAAGTGGCTTTATGTGCGGAAACTGATTTCTGTCATCATTCTTTCTTGGACAGAACAGCTGAGAAAGTCTACTGTGCACACAGTATGTGGGAATAAAACAGGATGGTTACTAAAGGAGTCAGATGATCAGCTGTGATCAGAATCAATTGTTAAGTCCAACTTTCAATCGTGGCAGATGGTTTTGAATGGCTGGACAACAGGCTTAAGTTTTACCTAGGTGCAGGGACCTGAGGATGGTTGGAAAAGGGTGCTGAGCCATGGGGAGAAAGTGAGCAGCAGCACTGACTGAGGCCAGATAAAAATGGGTTGGGCAGAATTATGTTAGACTGATTAGGACACAACTACTTGCCTTTCTTTAACTCCCTTTTTTCTTTGAAAAGAAAAAGAGGGGGATATTTGTTCTTGTTTTTTATAAAGTC
Organism: Tichodroma muraria; assembly: GCA_013390105.1. Classification (NCBI taxonomy): domain Eukaryota; kingdom Metazoa; phylum Chordata; class Aves; order Passeriformes; family Sittidae; genus Tichodroma; species Tichodroma muraria. The sequence goes on along the minus strand of WAAG01070831.1, from coordinate 12,207 downwards.
TGAATAATAGTGATTATTTATGCTATGACTGCATTATTTTGCAATATATATTGCAAGCACTTGGGGAAAGATGCTTTCTTCTTTGTATCACATTAAAGTTCCACTGCTTGCTCAGGGTTTCATGTTGCTTCTGAAATAATAATATTAAATTTAGTAGGCTGAAGTAATTAACGGCAAAAGGAAGGAAAGTTTCAGCAATGTCTTGACTCCACCTTTTTATCTGCTTTTTTTCCCTCTGAGTATGACTGCTCTGTTTGCTGTAACTAATGATGATTCTTTATGGGGGAGAATGTGGATGAAAGAATGTTTTGTTTTAAAGATGTTGGGGAGTGGACAAAACAAGCTTCAAGAAAATAGAAGCCCTGTTAACTGATAATATTTTATAAGTTGTGACACATTTTTTGGTTTGGTGCTTTTTTCCCATACCTTTTTTCCTTGAGCCCACGGTTTTCTTACATTGAGGCTTTGAAGGACAGGTGAAGAATGCCCAAGAAACGGTTGTATCTCAGGAATTGGAGCTTTCCACTTGTAAATCAGACATTCAGACTGTGCTTATAATTGAAGCTGTATTAAATATCAGTCTGATTTTTTAGGTTCTGTTAGCCAACCATGTGGAAACCATATGCTGTACTGAAGTATCTGTCAAATAGGCTACTAATTGGTGTACTAAAACTTCTCTGTGCTCATTTTGAAACCATACAGAATAAAATCGGAGATAATGGCAACTTAAAAAAAAAAAATCCTGCAAAGTTCTGCACGCTCTTGGATTCACCTCCATCGCAAATACATAGAGCTGGAAGCAGAATTTAGCCTAATGTGATGGTGATTAAAAAAAGGAAATCCTGTACTCTGATACGTCTCCTGGTATGTGCTCTAATTCTGACTTCCCTGCATCACCTGCAGTCAGCTTCCTCATGTGTGCTTGGCCTTTGTTTCCACTGTTTCAAAAAAGTGGAACTAATCCTATCTAGATCATACACAGATCTCTGCAGAGTAGTATTATAAGTTATTGCCAGTGAGCATCCATTCTAAAAATGACTGAACAAGCGTTTTTTCACTAAAAGTAAAACTTGTCTTATATTATCTACTAGTTTCTGGTTTTGCATCTTAAAAAAACCCCAACATTTTTAATGCTACCATTGAAGTCACTGGTCTTGAGTGATCATAATAAATAAGATTTTTTCTACAATGATCCTGAGAGAAGTGAAATACTAGTTTTTCATTTACTGTGTTCATTCTCTTTGAGACACTGGGGATAAAACCCAAATGTGCTTGATTGTCAGGAAGCCATTGCTTCCCTCTGCCAGTGTTTGCCAAAATGAGCGTGATGTGAGTGGGGAATGGGTATTTCTCACCAGCTCTAAGGAACTGCTGCTCTGAGCTCTGGTTGTAGTCAAATGTGCTCATGGATACGTTGCAAAGGCTCGCATGGACTGCAAACGTTGGCACTGGTGTACTGGTGCTGAAGCATGTAATGTGTGTAATGTTTGTAATGTGTGCATGCAGCTTCTCAAAGGCGCTGAATTGCTCTCAGGGAGCTGAATTGAAATGCTGGGGAGACAAGAATGTTCCTAAGTCCTACTTTTATTAGTTAGGAGTAGGCAGAAACTTGTGCCTTTCAGTGCATCAGGAGAGTGCTGTGGCAGGCGGGCAGTGCAGCTGAATACTCCAGAGAAGCGTCAGCATCCAGTCTGGTTCCCCATCCCTTTCCTTTGCTAATGGCTGCAGTGGGTGCTCTGGAGATCACAGAGCCAGCTCTTCAGCTTAGTAGCCATTTTGACAGGAGCTCACAGGCATCTCAGACCACTGTTTGGTAACCATTTCTGGCTATAGAGCATAGCCTGGATTATACAGTTCAACTTTGAATTATTCTTAAAACTTGTCTGTAAACTTTGCTTATATATGTGTCTTCACAGTCTGTAGTAATATGCATCTCTATAAAGATGAAGTATTTATTTATGGTAGAAATTCCTGGTTATCATGCTGGTCATACCTGATTTACTAGTTGATAGTCTTTCTCAAAGGCATGTAGGCTGGGAAGTAGTTGCTCCCTAGTTTTCCTTCTGTGCTTTTTCTTTTGTCTCAATCACCTCCAGTTGAAGGCATTCTTATCTCATGACTATTTCCCACTGAGCATTTGACAGTATTTCTAATGGTCATCTAAATATAGTGTATTAATTATGCATCAGGCCAGGCATTCTGGGTGGGATTCATTGATGTGTGATGTGTGTAACACTGTACAATTTTTGCCAATACAGTACTCATGTTACCCATATTCTTGCATTACCTTTAACCAGACAGATAATGCCTTGGGACAGAAGGCTCCTGTTTTCTGTGGCTGTACAGGCTGTAGGCTCACAGTCTTGTTTTTTTCCTTCATTGTTCAGGGATAACTGTACCTATTTTGTTTCTTGGTCAGAGGTGGCTGCTTGGAAAGTTTAGGATGCCCCATCATCTCACAGGAGAGGCTGTCAGAGGTGCTGGGCAATATGTCCCTGTTAATTATTGTAAATAAACCTAAATGAAGGTACTGGAAAGGGCTGGTTCTGCAGCTTCCCCAGGTCTCTCCAGCACAGTTTACTGGCTTAACTTCACTGACCTAGCCATCCTCTGAGAATTAACCCAAAAGGAAACAAGGCATTTTTATCTCCTTGTAGGTATCTCTAGAAAGCTTTCTGCTGCAGGACTTGTGCATTAGCAGGCTTTATAGGGTGTTCTGTGATGGCTGGAAGTGGGATCTGCAGCATTTCTGTCCCCCCAATGTGCTCTGTGTAACTGGAGGCAATAAGATGCCTTTGCCTTTTTTTCTAACAGTGCTTTGTCCTAAAAACGTCAGGATGCTGTTTCCTACCACACAACTCTGCGTGCTCGTTGTCAGTGCTTTACACCTCAATGTGCTGTGTGTGTAGAAAATGAGCATCCCTTCAAGGAGTGGTAAGTGATGACAGTAGAAACTGCAATTTCCTTGTGTTGACAGTGATGGGTGTTGAGGCTGTCAGCATCGAGGTGAGCTGCATTGGTCATAATTGCCCGAGGAGGCAGAAGGATCTGTGCAGGGAATGCCAGCTGGGGAGTGCAGGCTGGAGAATGCCTCACCTTATGATGTCGTGGCAGCAGATGGTACAAATAGCTGGAAATCTGGACCTGGTTGTGGGGCTGGAGTCACCTGTCCTGTCTGCACATAGGGCTCCTGCCCTTTACTGGTGAAAAACACTGTCCATTTGAAGGCTTCTAATAGTGAGTATGCCTGCTAATTAAGTTACGTAGGGTATAGGCAGTCCAGGTAACACAAAATATCACCTATCCATTCTACAGGTATCTTCTAATTCCTTCAGGTTTTGGCAAATAAGCCCCAGGCTGCTGCCAGCAGGTGTCTCCCTGGGAGCTTGGTTTGATATTGGTTGCTGTTTTCCTGTAGCACCAACCCTGGGAAATACAGAGAACTCAATTTCAGCTGTGGCTAAGCTTCAAGCAATTATCAAGAGCAACTAAATTGAAATATTTTTTTCTAATATGTTGTGATTTGGTTTCTACTTTTCCCAAGCCATTTGCAAATGTCCTTTTTTGAATATGCATAGAGCAGTTTTAAAGATAATATTGGGAAAATAAGAAAACGTTTGTGTCACTACTTGCATCTTTAGTAGGAGGAAGAGAAAGGGATCAGTACAAAAAACTGTTCAAGAATGGAGCTTAATCTAGACTCTGGCAATGCCCTGAAGTCTTCACACCCTTGAGAATGTCCCTCAGCTCTGCTTCAGTTTACTCACACGTTAAAATAACAACAAATACTTCGTGCTCTTGTTGAATGGTTCTGCCTTTTAGTCACATTTATGTAATTTTTAAAGCGAACGCGGTGCAAAGCTAACCACAGACCTGGCAAAGGAGGCTGTTGCCTGTGGTGCTGGGTGTAGTGTGGATGACCAGCAGCTGGGTGATGCTGATGCCCACTTTGTCTGCTGCCTGAATCCTGACGTTTGCTTGCTGCGAACACAGCGAGTCCAGGCTGTTGCCGTAAGATTTCCAGCAAATGCGGAGATGGAGGTGAGAGCAAGGAGGGGAAAGGTTCATTGATTGCCCTTTGGCCTGACACATCCCTGCTATGTGTGCATATGGAAGTGGCGCCTGAGGGAGTTTCTGTGCCTCTGCAGAATGGAATTTTTCTGTCTTGTGAATGAAGGCAGAAGGACTCACTTTTATATAATTATTTGCATAAATAATTAAACTAAAGTAAGGCTGAGGCAAAATCTTAACCTTGCCACTGCAATTCAGCGCAGAGGATTAATATTACAGTGGAAAATAGTGTGCTTTACCTGCAGTTCGGGTGAAAGAATGCTGCTACAAGGCTAATAATTCCCGTAGTTCTGTCAAAAGGTGTTTTCTGACTCCAAAAGATCTCCCTAAGCCATGCTGCATCAACAGCCTTTCTCATTGATCGGTTTCCCTAGGGCTCAGGGACCCACTTGGTGTCTTTTATCTCTGAAGATTATGCTAATGAGAGTGCCAGTGAGGAGGGAGTAATAAGGCAGCGCAATTTAAAGGGTATTTTCAAGGGTCCAGGACAAAACTGGGGCAGCACCCCTGAGCGCAGTCAGCAGGGAAAGCCACGGCAGTGAAACACAGAAGCAACAGCCTTGTGTGGAGTCTGTTACAGGCTGTGGAAGATCTGGGGTGTTTGTGAAGGCTGGGGAGATGTATGGACAGCCTGGCAGCAAATGGAGGGTGGGTGTCCCACAAGGCATGATGAGGAACCTCTGGGCAGCCACAGGGGTAAGTGCAGGGCAGGGAAAAGCTGCTTTTACTCTTTAAATTGAAACTTCATGTAAATACGTGGGCTTTTGGGGTGGGGTGTTTATCCAAGGTATGCACTGTGGATTTCCTGGTGCTCTTGAGGTCTGGGGGTGGGCTGTGTGGCTGCCTGGAAAAAGCACTGTGGGAATATTGTATTTCCAAGGATTACTTTGAGGAAAGTAAATCCTTATCTCTGTCTCTTCTTCACTTTGATTTTGTCTTAGGTACATGTCTGTGTCTGTCTCTCAATTATTTAATTTTTTTAAAATCATTATGGGTTAAAGGCTCTGTCTGTGCAGCTCCTCGCACATGGGTGTTTGATTCTTGTTTAGGTGTCTGTATGAAGCGTAGTAAAGTAATTAGTGAAACCTATAAATCCTAGCTCTTAATGAATTTATTTGGTTTTGATGCTTTTGTAAATTATTTTGGCTGTTTGAGCTGGTGCTCTTTCACTTAGTATCATAGTTATTGTCTCCTATTGATACTTAAAAAGCTTGTAGGAATGTAACATTTGTACTGCCTCTTTACTTAAAGCTAATGGAAAGTTTCATATGGCTGAGAACTAAGTGACAGTTTTGCTAACTTAAAAACTCCCATTTTCAGGTGTGTGAGTTTCATGAACAGAAGTTTCTTAAAACTTTTATTTGCTGTGTTCTTAGTTGTGCTAATGCTCATAGATGCTAATAGAGGGGGCATGCTGTGACTTGCTGATGTGATGGCATTAATACTGTCAACATTATGGTTTAAAAAGTTGTATTTTGACGTAAACAGGCTCATTAAATCCTTTTTATTTGTCTCTTGTTTTCAAGTCTTTAAAACACCTGTTCTCAGTCATCCCCACAGCCATCTGTCATGGCTACATCTTAAACTGGAGTAATCTGATTCCAGGATTGAAAATTTTAACATCCCTCAGAAAAGTAACTTAAATCATCATAAGTTGCATGATTTGAGGTCAGTCTTCTGCAGGATGATTTTGTCTGACTTACCAGGCCAGTCCCTGAGAGCAGATTTTGAGTATTGCCTAGGCTATTGCTAATTCTTGCAGATTGAAGTTGGAATTTACTTTCCATATCTTATTGTGTCTGCCTAGTCTGGTGTTGGATGTGGTCAGGTCAAAGTGTACAACAATTTCTTCATACCAGTTTGGTAAAGTTAATTTTACCATACTGCTATGGGTTTTATAAATATAGGGTTCCTCACTAACAGAAATATGCTTTTTTAATGATTTCTATTGCCTAAATGTTCTTCTGCTTACAGAAGGTAGGTAGGCAGGCATGAATACACTGAAATTGCTGTAGTTAGGTGCTTGGGTCTAAGCAGTATGTGCATTAGAACAACAGCCTATTTAAATACAATGTATTTGGAGCAGAAGACAATTTCAAGTGCTGCTGCTTTGAGGATTCTTCTTTTCCTTTGTGATAGGGAAGTTGAAGACCTAGTAGTTCGTTAGCTTGTGATTAGACTGAATGAAGCAGCTGCCAAGATCATGTGTTTCCTTTCCTTGCTAAGAAGGGAAAACTGAAGCATTTGGGATTAAAGAAAAGCATCTTATAATGTGGTGTTATAAGAATTATTAAAGCAAAAAGCATTTTGCACCTACCTGGCCTGACATTTCTCGCCTGGGTCTCTAAGCACCACCTTACCTGTGGCTGATGGCAGCCATGTTGTTTATTGTATTTATTATGGCCACAAATACATTGACTAGATTTGAATCGTTGAAACCGTATTCAGAAAAACTCCTACCCATAATGATGCAGACTGTAATTTACATAGGGTGATATATGTGAGATAAAAGAGAAAAAAAGCCAAGGTACTGGGTAATAGGTATGTCATTGTCATTGTTCAGCCCTTGGAGCAGTTCATGCTGAAGTGAGGTTTCTGGGACTCCACTCCAAAGCCAGTTGTGAAGGATGATGAGGTGGTTCAGTGCATAGTGCCAGAAGACAGCAGCAGGAGTGGGCTGGGACTGGAGCTGGTGACTGGGTTGACCTGGGATAACTGGATATGATGGGAGAGGGAGGGGCAGGTGGCATTAGTGGGGCTGACCAGGGTCACTGAGCCCAAGTGGGTAGCATTTTAAAGGCTCAAAACACTGCCTGGTGTGGAGGGTGGGAAGGAGGAGCTGTGTCTGGGGCCGGGGGGAGCAGCTGGGACACTGGGAGATGGCCAAGCAGGAAACCTTAATGATGTGCTGTGCCCCTGTACTTAAGTCTGCTTGTAGCTTCGACTCCTTTGTTTTTAAACACTTAATCCTGCTGAGGAGAACATACACGTTCCTTTCTCTTTAGTGGGTTTATAAACTCCTTTTCCTGGAGAAACCTCTACAATACCTGTGTCGGAGTTGGGCAGGCTTGCAGCTAAGCCTTGCATGGGTTTCATGTGTGCTAATGGAAAGAGGCATCTAACATCAGCTGAAGCTGTCTCCCTTGGACAGCTGGGTGACGGAGGGTGACAACAGAAGTCACAGCTGGAGATGGGGGTGCCAGATGCTGCCCTGGGGGGAGGGCATGAGCTGAGATGTCAAAGGGGTGTCTGTCTCAAAAATATGGTCCACTGCTCATGGACTTGGGCCTGGCAGGAAGGAGTAAAGAGGAACACACCCTGTTTTCTTTGGCATTGGTAGTTTTGCTGGTGGGTGTTCTTGACTTGTGAAGGGCTCTCAGATCTTCAGGGAGCTGGGCTTTGCCCACCTAGTAGGGGTTGAGCATGGAATTTGGAAGTGCTGTGATGTTTGTCAGCTTTAGCAGCTACCTGTCTGCTCCTGGTGGAGCGTGCCATAGGAATGGTGGGGAGGCAGGTTCCTCTGGTGTCGTCCACTTCCATCTGCACCCAAAAGGGGGATTCTTCTGAGACTGATGCAGGTGATTCATACAGGAGGTACCCATCTTGCCTGTTTCAGCTGCTGTGATGCTTGGAAATGGAACAGATGATGAGTGGGCACAGTGGGGCCAGGACAAGTTTAGTCCTTTACGGAGTTGAATCTGAAGACCATAGTGGGACATCTCTGTTAGGAACAGATATGATGGAAAGCTCTCTTCCCAGTCTGTCATCACTATAGAGTAGCTATCTTCTCTAAAGCTTACAAACAAATAACTAAAATATTTGAATCTGACGTACTAAAGTTTTTAAATGCCAGAAAGTGTATTTTTTCATTGGAAAGCATATTTGAGACTCTGCTTTAAGGGTTCCTGGCTGGTGGTGCAGACAAGAGAAGTGCTGGCCCTTTTTTACCATGGTTCCTGAATAGCTAATGCAGTAGTGGAGAATAGCTTCTCCCCACTTTTCACCTTGCCCAGACCTGAAGGGGTTACATTTTAAAATGAATAATGACTAAATTTATTCGTCATGGACAAATGATGACAGCTGTTGGGATGCTCCTGTTAGCGCTTCCCAGGGGATAAAGTCAGGCTGGTGCCTAGTGCAAGCCAGCCGAGCCAGGCAGACTCAGCTCATCTTCATCCCAGATTATTTGTCCTGGGTTCCCCTTGCTAGGAGGGAATTTCCTCTCTAGAAGTGAACTGAAGTTTCCTGGGCTGAAATGGATGTTGTTAAGAATCATGCAGATCTGCAGCCATAGAAAGAGGACAGAGGCCATGGCTGTTTAAATCCACGTGTGAAGACAGCATGCTTAATGAATCTGGGGGGCAATGATTGATTATGTTCTGGACTGAAAGCCGCGGCGCTCCGTGAAGCACTCTTACATCTGGGCACGCTATGGAAAAGATGAAGGAATGTTGAGGAAGCTTATTTGCAGAAGGATATGTACTTGTAAGCAATTTTCTCTTCTTCTTAAATAATGTAAAGGAATTGAAAACATAAAGCAGATTGTCTTCTCTCTGTCTCTGAGACAGCAGAGTGGCGAGCAGACAAAGGCCTCTTTTATAAGGGCATGTCTTTGACAGAGAGTACTGTAAGGTCCTTATTAATAAGCACTGGGGGTGTCTTGTGATGGGAGCAGTTATTTCATGTTAGAATGGGGCACTGATTCCGCTTCAGTGCACCTCAGCTGGGGTCCTGAGTTCAGTGTACCTCAGCTGGGGTCCTGAGAGTTACACCCATGCTGAATTTGCCATTTGCAGATACGCTGAAAAATATGAACCCTGTTCAAATGATTATTATGAGCAGGAATCAGTGGGTGGCAGAAAAGAAAGGGGTTTTTAACAATAATGTATAGTGGCTTGGTTTTCTGTTTTTTTCTGTACTCCCATGTCCAGGTTCCTTTCTGTTCTTTGTTTCTCTTTCTGTTCTACACACGTGCTGCTGGCAGATGTGATGTGCCGTTCTGAATGTGGTGCTGTCATTCTGCACTGCTCAGATGAGAAGGTGCTGTTGGTCTATTGAAGGGATATTCTGGTTTGATAAATATGTAGTGCTTAGTTTGCAGACTTAAAGAACAGGAAGATGCGATTGTAATCCAGTCATCCCCAGAACTGTGGGTAGGCTGGTTTGATTTTTGGAGTGTTGTATTTTTGCTAATGCTCAGAAAAGCCCGTTTTAGAAAGAAATGGTAGTCTATTTAGTTGCTAAAATGCTGCAGGAGTGTAATGCCTTTGATATCTGGGGTTTTTTTTTTTTAGTTTTGATTTATTATGTGAAATAGCAAACCACACCCTCTTCTCCTTTCAGAGTGCTGAGGCTTTAAAAATGCATATAGAAGAGGAAGTGAGTTAACTAAGGCTGCATCTAGGTAGTCTGAAATGCAGCTGATGGAGAATTTTATTACCTGGTGAAAGAGGTTATGAGCTAGTAAAAGTATCTTCTGTTTCGAATATGACTGGCTTTCTTTTGGCTGTTAATACACATATGTCAAATAATAGTTTACTAAATATTTATATAGGAGCTTTTGAAATAAGTGCATCTGGGACAAGTTTTGCTTAGAATTTTTTGGATTGAATGGCTGTCCAAGTCTTTCTGAATCGCTTAAACCTTGTCCCAGAGACTTCAGAGATTACACATTTTAAAGCCTATTTTGATCTGCCCTGACCTTGGTGCAACTCACACCAAGTAGTGTTTCTGAAATAATTCCTATTTGAACTAGACTCTGTCTTTTGGAAAAAAAAAATCAATTTTGCTTTTTTAAGAACTGCATGTGGTAGAATTCACTGGTTGATGCACCTCCTAACCTCACACAGGGTCAGCCCTGTGATTATTGCAGAAGATGGAGGGGGGAGCATGGGGGAAGAGAGGGAAAAAAGGTAACTCAGAATTTAATTTGTTTTTAACCTTCAGCCAGTTTCCTTGTTGTCTGTTTTTCTATTAGGTGAGAAACAATATTAATAAATCACATTGGAAAACTGTTAATAAATCTTCAGTAGCTGTGTTAACACAGAATATAATCAAGCAACTGATTAGGAATCTGGCTAGACTAAACAATCTCTTGCAGAGAATTTTCATTTAATTGAATTAAAACCATATTTTCTAATCCTTTAATCATTCTAGTGATTGTTCCCTGAGCTCTTTTCAAATTATTTTTGAATTACATATGTCAGAGCAAGACTGGTGTCAATAGGGAGATAGCACAGTCTCCACGGCTGCATTCAGGCACCATGGTAAAGAGACAGCCCTCATCCTAATTGTGGCTTATATTCTCTTTACCTCTGTGACCTGAAATGTATCTAAGTTAAAGTTCTTGTGTTCACTTTTGCCTTGTTCACTTTTTCCTGAACAGCATTACAAGTACCAGTTATTATTTTACCCCTTTCCTTTAGAGTGGCTTTTTTTCCCTAGCCCTTTCCCATGTTCCAAGACATCTTGAACATCAAAATTAAGAGATGTCCTTGTCCACCTTTTTTAACTTTTTGCATGCTTTTGTGTACCTGCCTTGTTCAGTATTGAGTTGTGGTTGGAGTATGGCATCATGTGCACTGCTGCATATCAAAAATGGGGCGTGTAGGTTTTTAGGTTTGTGAGAGTTCCCTGGTGCCCAGCTGCTAATAAGCCAGTGCCACTTAGGGCAGAGAAAACTGAAGATAGTTGAGAGCAAAACAGCCTTTTCTTCCTGTTCTTTTGCCTCCCCTAGAATATGCCTATACTGTTACCATGTTATTTTTTTACTTTCAGAAAGCTCAGCTTGTATTGAATTTCACTCATTAGTTTCTAGCTAGGAGCCTGTATTTGTTACTAGATGTTCCCAGATGCTTTCCTGAGCAGGGATGTATTAAAGCACCTGCTTGACTTTTTGCCAAGTAAAAATTGTGAAGGAAATGTTCTTAATCTGGTGGAGAGTGGGGTGTGTACCTTAGGCTGTTGGAAAGGTACGGTCATGAAGCAGGTCTCAAATCTTGAATGAAGTGTTCATGTGGAGAAGCTGGGTGATGGGGGCTGAGCTGGCTTTCTGGCCTCAATAATTACTTGTTCCGTCTATATCAGCTGTGCCCAACTGCTTTGTCACCTTTCAACCTAAGGCTGTTTTTTTCAAGTGAATTAGTTAATCTGTGTAGAGCTGCAATATAAGCAGTCCTTTGGAATTGAAGTAACCTTGACTGAGAATCAAAGCAGCTGTAATTCATTTTTAGTTTATTTATGTTCACATTTGGTGGTAGAGGCTAAAGTTGGATGAACACAAAGGGTTCTATAAGGCTTAATGTACCTTACATTTATGTTTTTATGAATTTGAGGAAACTTTTTTTAATCTCCTTGTAAGGAATCTCTGATGTTAATTTAAAGAGTTAAAGGGGATTTGTAGCTCCAGGTGGGTCTGTGATCAATGGTCTGTAGTTCATCAACAACATGGGTGTTACCATGTGAACTTTCCTGGTTGTTGCTGTTTATCCTTTGTCTGGTGCAGGCAGTTGGCAGGTGGGACAGGGCAGCTTCTGCTGCTGGTCCCCTCCACCCTTGGATCTTGGATTTGCTTGTGGTCTTAGTTTCACTACAGTCCATGTCAAAAGAGCTCTTGGAGGCATAAATGTGAGAGATCCAGACTGTCAAACGCCCCAAGTATTATCTGGGGCTTGCATCGTTCTGCTGTAGATCTGAAGTTCATTCTTTTCATCTGAATGCATTCATTGAAAGGGTTTATAACATAGTGGCTGCAATAGCGAAGGATTGGGTTCAGTGAGCTGGTGATATTCCATGACTAACTGGACTTTTAGCGTGAGGACACTTCTGAGATGAGGGCTGGCAGAGCAGGCTGGAAAATGTAGCATGCTTGCTATAATACAGGCATATTCCTTGGGACATCCCTTTGCTTCATTGGACTTAAAGCTGAGTGTGGTTTTTTGGCAGATAAAATTTTTGATGATGAAGACTCCGTGGATGGGAACAGACCTTCCTCAGCCAGCTCTTCTATATCTTCAAAGGCCCCTGCAAACTCACGCAGAGTTGGGATGGGCACTACTCGCAGACTTGGCTCTGCAGCTCTGGGCTCCAAGTCTTCAAGTAAGCCAATAGCCTGTGTGAATTTCTGTGTCTGAGAGA